>VWYH01005714.1:293034-574184 GCA_013399365.1 Pampusana beccarii
GGCTTTTACCTTTTTTTTTTTTTTAAATATTTGATGCCGCATTTGATTCCAAGCTGTCGTCATTATGATAACATGAGTTATGACTGTAGATCTAAGGGCACTTGAAAGGCTGCTTCCTTGTTATGACTCTTGGGTGGATATATTTATTTTGCAATTGGGAAGATTCAAGTAAATTCTGTTTAGTTCAATAATCGATTTAACTGAGGGGCACCAAAGCAGAGAGGTGCAGTAAGAACACAGGGTGCATTTTACAGTTGCAGGCAAACAGCTCAAACAGTAGATTGACTATGGCAAAACCATCACTGTTTCCTTGTTTGGAATTCCTTTATCCTCCCCCAGTTCATGCACTATTCAGAAAAGCATCAGCCAGGTCAATTTCCTCCCAAGTCGTTCTTGCAGAACTGACTTCTGGCCAAAGGGTGATGGTTCTTCCTGAAATGCAAATCAGTCCAGCCTGTTATTACTGAGGAGTTTGGCTTTGTGTGTGTGTTCTTTCAGCACTTAGAAATTGCATCTTTTCACTTGCCCTTGAGGGTGGTTTGCTGACCGTGTAACAGGATAGCAAGTACTAACTGAGATACTAGAAACATGTATAATTACTGGAATGCTACCCAGACTTTGCAATAACTTTTACCCATTATTCCAAAAATGCTATTTAAAATGTATAACTTAAAATACCATCGTATTTTTTTACTTGAAAGCATTGTTGTTTCATATTCTTTTTCTTGCAGCACCTGCCAGCGTTCGTTGCGTCCATAACGATGTCGCGGTACCCGACTTCTCTGCCTATCGTCGTCAAGAAGTGCTGGATGCCACCACATCTTCTCAAAGCAGCAGTGAAGCCAGAAAAGGGTTTTCCTACCTAGTAACTGCAACAACATGTGTAGCAACTGCATATGCTGCCAAGAGCGTTGTCACCCAGTTTATTTCCAGCCTGAGTGCCTCTGCTGATGTGCTAGCATTGTCAAAGATTGAGATCAAGTTATCTGACATTCCAGAAGGCAAGAACATGGCTTTCAAGTGGAGAGGGAAGCCCCTTTTTGTGCGTCACAGAACCCAGGCAGAGATTAATCAGGAAGCTGAAGTCGATGTGTCTAAACTGAGGGATCCTCAGCATGACTTAGACAGAGTACAGAAACCAGAATGGGTCATACTAGTAGGTGTCTGCACTCATCTTGGTTGTGTGCCCATTGCTAACTCTGGAGATTTTGGCGGTTATTACTGCCCTTGCCATGGCTCCCATTACGATGCCTCTGGCAGAATCAGGAAAGGTCCCGCTCCCTATAACCTTGAGGTCCCGACTTACCAGTTTGTTGGTGATGATGTCGTGGTTGTTGGCTGAAAAATGAGGTGCTCACTTACTTTTCGTGTTCCTGTGAATGTACACTGAGACTCTGGAATACTGTAAAGCCAGATGATCCTGAAAACATATTAGCTGTCTAGATTCTCAACCAGAAGTATGTTCGAATACTTCCCTGTGTTCAATTTTAATAAAAACTTAAGAGTGAGCACTTTTTCCTGACTTACAATAATGTGTATTTATTTGTGTACTGACTTCCTAGTGTGTCTAGTTAAAGAGATCCTACCACAGACCCAGAATGTGTTTATGGAGCCCTCCTGCAGGGCTGCTGATTCAAGACAGACACTGAACAACAAAGCCATTTTTGTTTCTTTTTACTGCATTATAGGAAGAAAAAAAGATCTAAAAAGATCTTGCTATGAACTTCTAACAGTGTTTCACGTAAGTTTCAATATAGAATCCTATGAGATGTAATCCTTTTCCTTCCGGTGTGTTTTTTTGTTTATTTTCAAAGGAAGTGAAGGAAAAAGTAAATAATATACCTAGAAAGAATGACATAATTATAATTGTTTACCTAGAATGGTAGCAATGTAATTTTCTGGTGATGTGGACAAAAATCAGTGTGTCATGTTAGAATTACAACATGATTTTACTTGCAGATAAGGCTTGATCTTATACATACATAAATATCAGACCAGGTGCTTAGGACACTGGAGAATTTGTGACACTTTTCCAAAATTAGTTGAGAAAAAAGTAAAAAGGGAAATCTAAGTTTTATAGGGGGTGAAAAATAAATTGTAAGAACCACTAAGCCTGGACTAATCTCTAATGTTAGATGTAACAAAAGGTGGTGTCATCATCAGACTCTGTGAAAATCATCATTTCATGTTCCTTATAGGCTAAGCTCAATAAAGGCCAAAATGTTGAAACCTCTCTTACCTTGATGCTGACTCAAAAGGCACAGAGAAACAAACACATCCCAAAATAGATCTTTTAACCAGTATTGGTCCTGCCAGCACAAAACAAAACTAACAATTAATTACTGATAGTACATGAGGAGAAACAAGATTTGGTATTTCCAGAACAAAAGAAATCCCCAGCCACCCAACTGTCTTGTCATTCCTGTTTGCTTTCTGTTCCTTACTGCTGTTATGTGAACACTTCTGTCTTGCACTGCATTAATGTGCTCCCCCAGTTGCAAACCAGAAAATAACAATCCTCAGAATTCCCGGAGTCTGGAATATTTAGCCTCACATATACCTCATGTAAAGCTGTGATGACAGCTGGGTTAAAGCTGAAGTTTTAAATAGGATTAACCAGAATATTGATGCATATAGCTCACCTGTTCTCAGACAACTCAGTAAAAACAAAAACCATAGATGACTACTACAGAAGTGCTTGGGTGTCCATTTTACACCGTTACATAAATTGGAGCTCTACACTTTATGTCCACAAAAACATTCTCAAGAACTTTTTTGGGTACAATGAATCATGCTAAACCAGTACTGAAAGATATGTTCCCAAATTTGTATCTAAAATATTCATGTGTGTGCCTTGTATTACATGGTTGATATTTCCCCACATTTTGTATTTCAAGAAATGAAGCTTAGTAACTCCTGAAGTAGCGCTGCAGCATTGCTCACCTGCTCTCAAGTGCCTACACTTACCTCATTGTAGAAATGGTTTTTAGCTCACGGGTACTTTATTTAGTCCTGACCTTTGTTTACATAATCACTAAGTAACTGTGGCACTAGCAAATTTGTCTTCCATAAAGCATGGAATGGCCAGGGCAGTTTCTGACTTGACAAGTGAACACAGCAAAAGCTGGACTACTCCACCTTTACGTCACAGCTGCGCTTAAAGGGTTGCACATAAAATTACTTGCACAGAGTAAGCTGCTACTTAGAATACATTGAACTGCCTTGATCAAATCTTACCGATCTACAACTAATGCAGCACCATGAAACTGAATGCATTTGAGAACAAAACAGCAGCTTTTACTGTAAACACAGTAGTGCCTTTTTCTCACCAAACTGATGACGTTAATGGTTAAAGAAGCTGAAGTATTATTCTTGGGCAATGCAGATGGGATAGTCTCCATCCTCTCTTCAGTTAAAGGCTTTGTACTTTTAAAGCGGCAAAAAGTCATAATGAGCCAAGTGTGACTTAGAAAAGAATTAGGATTTACTAGAATTTGAGAAACAAATTAACAGGCTCAACTATCCAAAACTACTCACAGTTTGTGCAAGTATAGGCACAAATTAAAAAACCATAACATTGAATGCATTAAAAGACTATTTCACAGTGAAGGCTGTTGAACACTGGAATAGATTGCCTGGAGAGGTAGTAGAGCATCCAGGGAGATATTCAAATCCAACTGGACAGCCCTGAGCAACCCTGCTTGCGTAAGGGGGTTGGACAAGATCAGCTCAAGAGGTCCCTTCCAACTTCAGTGACGCTGTGATTTGCAAGGAATAATGTCCAATTACTGTATTGTCTGAGACAAGAAACTCCAGAAGGCCCAAACTCCCTAAGGGGAAGCGTGACTCCAGCAAGGGTAAACCTCCACGCACTGATGTGCTGGTTGCCAGTAATGAGCTCATAATTACCTTGTGGGCTAAGATGTCCTTGGAAGGAGCTCTCAGCACTGCCACTAATTACAGACATTACCACCGTACAAATGGGTAATGTTACCCTTTCATGGCTAGCGAGCCCCATGAGGCTGAAAGTACACAGAAAAATACTGCTGTATTTTGTTAGATTCTGCAGATTCATTGTATCTCTAAGAAGCAAACACTTGCTGGGCTTCACAACATCTGTGCATTTCCCCTTTGACTTCCTCCACTCTAGGAGTCTTACCAGGGCATATTCTCAACATTGGATCCTTTTCACTTGAACTGTTTGTCAGTGCAAACAAAAAACAACCTCAGAGGTCTCACAGAGCTAACAGGGCACCTTTCCCCTTCCAAAAATGTATGAAGCCCCACTTCTCTCTTTTCTTCTTCACAACTGGGCTTTCCTCATATTTGTGTATGACAGCTCTGTGCTCTGTACAGTTTTCTTTCTGAGCAGCAGCATGAAGCCACCTGCACCTCCAGGCTGGTTTAGCCAGACAGGCCAGCGTCATCGCTGCTGTTGACTTGACAGGGTGGCAGGAGCTAAAACCCAGGCCAAGCTGGACGCCAGTTGACCAGTGCTGGGGCCTGATGTTCCTCAGCAGCAAAGCACAAGCCTGTGCCAGAGAGCGGAGCCTCGTGTCTGCCCTTACACAGGAAGCAGCATCCCCATCTGTTTCTTCTCAGCTAGCTACTTTTTCTCCTTTAGAACTAAATAGTCTTTATGAAGTTGCTGAACAGAGTTCATGTTTATTTAATAAAAAAACTCTTCAGATAAGGGGAATAAAGATACCAAAATCAAAACATGATTTTTAATATTTGACATTTCAGAAGCTTTGTCTTTCATTTTCTGCATCTTTAGAAGAGAGGCAATATTTTTAATGGTTACTGCTATCAAAGGAATAATTAGTGCAGAATCCCTACATGAAAATTCAGAATATTAAGTAATTTTCATGGCTAATGAAGTGGGTTTTTTTAACTCTTCTAATTTGTTAGGTCCACTTGTCAGAACTGAAGACAGTTTCCCAGACAGCCTCTGTAGAGCCATGATGTACACGCAAACCAGACGAGGCAGCATCCTCAAGGGCCATGCTGCACAGCAGCACTTACCAAGGACACTCTTGCCACTGATCACCAAAAAAAAAAAATAATCCACATGAAGAAGAAATTCTATGAAGAGGGTTCCTGAGCAGTTCGAGTGTATCTGAGGAATACAGTAGCCAGTTCCCCAGTTAAAGGAGCAAGCAATACACTTCTTGTCCGCTGAAGTGACAAGTGACAGAACAATAATGACCCTTCGTCGACCTTGAAAACGGAAAAAGTATATAACATATAGATGGAAGGAGAGAGTTTAAAGCTATTGAAGCCTGGGTGTCCTCCATAGGTAAGATTTTCTCAGCTACCTACAGATGACATTTATTTTACATATTAAGTGCTTTTATCCTCCACAGAGCTGGTAGCACTGTTCATTATTCAAATGATTCACATTCTAAGACAATTTTTGGTTATGTATAGTATTGGGAAGCTCTGGCTGTGATCTATATTAACTGTGCCAGATTTTCTGCTTTCAAGTAATTTCCTAATGTTTCAGTAATAGTTTTGAAGAGACGGCTAAATGAAAAATACCTTTCATGTTAATAATGCAGGCAATCCTGTCTCTGAAGGACTTTAGCTCTTCATGCCCATTAAAGTCTTGCAGTTTTGCTGACCAGTATACGTTTTGCAATCACCATGAAAATCCAAATTTTCTCTCATCATAACCTTTTAAAAATATGCCATTTACACAAGCTCAGATCAAAAGCATCCATTAATTAACCTGGGAACCTGCTCTGATACACGTAGAATCCGGTGGTGTTCAGGGTGGTTCCCCAGGATGTAGCACCCAAGAGCCTACTAGAGCCTACAAACCTTCTCAGCTTTGGTTCCTGTAACTACAGAAAAGTCCAACAGAAAATAAAGAACTCAAACAGATTCCTAGAATTAAGCAGTATTAACCAGAGCCTACAATGTGGTCTGACATAATGCTGAAATGCTGATATCTGGACATATTGAGACAGAATTCTGTCTGACACCAGTTTACAATAAAAGTGTCATTCATTTCAGGGACTTCATTTCAATTTCTGCAAGTAGCAGTCAGTGAAAATTTAAAACCATTGTGTCCAGCCTATTTGGTGAACAACCCACATCCTACACGCATGCAAATATTAATTCTAATGTATCATTTTCTTTGTGCCTCATCAAAGAAGGAAACTGCTAGATTGCTTTCTCTCTCTGTTTCAAATGGATTCAGACAACACAAAGTTCCTGGAGTTGAACCAAGTGGACAAGTACAAAAAATGGTGTGTCACCCATGTTGCAACAGGCTCAGGACACTGGAAGGTGGATATGGTTCACCTGGGGCACACGATTCTGCCAGATGAAGTTAAAGACCAGCCCTACAGAAAGATACTGACATTTTGAGTCTGGCTTGGATACCACAAGGCCCCTGAAGAGTCTTTCATGAACTGTTGAGGAAGCCAGATTTGGGTCAGAGGTTAGGGTGGACACTTGGAGCTGGTAGCGAAACCATTCCCTTAACTTCACACGTTTACTCTGATTGAGCATCCCCAGCAGATGACCTGAGTCCATGTGGTGGGTTCTAAGAGAGACCATGATGTGAGAAACAAGGGCAACAACTAAGAAATGTTAACCAGCAGCAGCTATATTTAACGTTACTTAGCTTTAGATACTTGCATTATAAAGGGAGAATTTGTATTTTCCACATACCTAGAAATTTAGCAAAACAATCAGCCATAAAATCAGCTACAACTGAGAAGTCAGATAAAACTGAAAAACTCCTCCTAGAGAAGAGGGCAATGTCATCAAGAGGAACGTGGTTTCAGAAAACAGTTTGGTCACGCTTCCATCTCCCAGCCCCAGCTGCTGCTAATACATTTGCCTTGAGGCACATGTTATCAAATCCTGGATTGGTAGAAGTGACACAGCCAGGTGCAATTTGCTCATTCCTGTACCTACGGGATGTATTGCAATCATTTGTTGACAGTGTTCACAATGGGAGACAAAAGAGCAGGCATTGAGGACTTCAACAGGCTCACTGTATTTAGAAAATTCATGTAGGAATTTTAAGAGGACAACAACTATGACACGTAACACTCAACGCAGTCCCTTTGGTAAACAGTTATACAAATACTACATTTTCAAAATTAATGATGCTTCAATTTATTAAAGCCTTAATTCAGTTTTTGTGCATGTTAAAATGCAAAATAAAGCTATAATCCTATTTGTAAGCAGCTGGTGTACTGTAAGGTGACAAGTAATAGCCTCTGTGGATTTATCAAGAACAAATCACACCAATGCAATCTCATTTGTTGCTACAATAGGATAACAGGCCTTGGAAACTGGGGGTTATTAGCAGCAGTTATCAAACTTTTAAGTAAGATTTTCACACCATCTCACAAGACATTCTCAGGTCTACTATGAAACTTGCTATAAGTGGAAGTATTGTAGAGGACAACTGCTTCAAAACCAGTCCTTACAGATGAACTACCAGATGTGAAAGATGTGAAACAGCATTACCTGAAGATGATGTGTAGCTTGATGTGCTTTATTTTAAAGAAAATTGTGGCCCAACTAGAGTATCCAGAGGACTGCAACAACTATGCTGAAATTTACTGTAGACTTATGACTGAAATATAACTGTAGAATATTTAGTAGTTAAGAATAGTTCAGGATTAGATACCTGAAAAGGGATGTGGAATGTCCACACTGGAAATTGTGAAGAACAGTTGTCAGTAGCAGCTCAGGCATAACTGACGGGGCTTTGGGGACCTTCTGAGGTGGCTTCCAGCTGTGTGCCTCTTTAAATCTATGAAAACAGAAAAACTAATAGTTTGCAACATTTTTAATACCTCTTACCTTTGAAGATCAAAATCTGTGGTGATAAAATGTTATGTTAAAATTAACGGGATTCTTGATACAGAAATAGGGTAAGATGAGGAATCTTTATGCGAGGGACTGGACAAATTAAAGGAAGACAAAAATGACCAACTGCAAAACACTCCTCTGGTCAGGAAGCTGCAAGATAGCGAGAAAGTTTGAGGGAAATATTACTCAATGCATGCTTTCCTCTTGCATCCTTAGTATCTGTTTATAGCCACTGTTAGAGGTAGGATACTGAGCTATATGGACTTTCTGTCTGGCTCATTAGAGTTGTTTTTATATCTTTTAACATCCTGCATCAACTATGACTAGCACCTAAAAAAATGCAAGAGAGAAACAACAGATTATAACTGGGCTTGCTTAAGGAAAACACACAACTATCAGCATTTATTGTGCTAACACAATTAGCAACCAATCTGTGTCATGACTGTGGTATATTTTATTATGAACTATTTAGCATTATAACGTTTTAATAACCTCAGGACATTAATTATGACATTTCCTTGTTCCAGCAATGCATATATTCAAAATGTAATGTACCATATTGTTTACTACATGCATTTTTTTCAGCATTATAAATTTAAAATAATAAATTGTGGAATTAAACTACATTAGAAGTGCATATGTTACTTGGTTTTACCCAGCTTTACAGGAGCTAGAAATGCAAGGCAGGGCAGACAGTCTCTTCTGTCTGTAAATAGCACTAGAATTGGTAACTGTACAATTACTTTGTCCTCTCCCATGTCAAACAGAAGTTACACGCCCAAAGGCAGAGCTGGGATCAGAAGATGAACTGGTCTTGCTTCAGGTCTTAGCATGAGCCTGTATTTGAGTTATCTTTACTAAAAAATTCTATAGTAAAAATCACCAATATGCAGATACCTCTGCATGATTTTCTGCAAGCAATCTAACAGTAGTGTCAGACAGAATTGGTTTAATCCCACCATGTAACATGGTAACAGAACTCCAAATTTTTCTCTGTGAACAGCCATATAATTTGCAAGTAATTGCAATACATGTCAGCCTCTAATTCCTATCACAAATAAAAAGTGCCAGCTCTCTGCAGAGATCTATTGGTTTGCACAGCCCTAGGACAATCAAAGGAGCTATGGAGAAATGCACAATTTCTTAGCAGGTCCAGGGAATTTTACATGCATGGAAATTGAATGGTTAAAAAAGGGTACTTAAAAACATAACGTAAAACACTTGAATGTACGTTCCAAGAGGACAGCTTTGTGTGTACAGCAATTATCCTTCCTTGTCTACGTTTGAAGAAGTTAAAGGAAGAGCAAGCAGTTAGATAAGTTTTATTTCATAGGTTAACAACACTGGGGCTTTTTATTAGTCTGTGTTTGGACCAAGAGGAGGAGGATACCAAGCAGTTTATTTTGCAGCCATGGCTGTTGTGTATAACTCATGTAGAGTTGGCGACTGATGACAGCACCCTTTAGGTAACATTGCTATCTGAAAAAAAAAAATAAATTGAGCTCTCCATTTGGAATGCCACAAGTGTGACAGAGCACTTCAGATGCCAGTCTGAACTGTCACGTGTAGGATGTCACCCCTGCATACAGAACAGCCCATCAGTTGTGACAGGCTACAGCTGGGTTTTTCCCCTCTATTTTCAGTTCCAACTGAACTGTAGTTTTGAATTAAGCACTAAAATACCAGGAGTTTAGTAGCCTTTCTAGCAATTTGCCTAGAATGGTATATATCCCAAATCATAATCCATAATCACAGTGCCACTCAGTTTGTCCTGCTCCCCTTTCTTAACCTCCTGGAAGAGCTGTCCTGCTCTGTTGTTTGTGATCATTTCATTTAAGTGAATGCGACAAAGATCTCCTCACCTTGTGCCAATCATTTTTCAGAAGCATTTGTTTTTGAAGACAGTTTCCTATTTTGACAGATAAGCTGTCCTTACTTATAATTCATATCAATAGATATAGGCTGTTCTATAGCCTACAGTCTATAAATCACCAACCTTTTCCAGCCTGAATTTCTTGTCATCCCTAAGCTGCTCCACTGAGGTCACTAAAGGTTGCTATTGCCAGGGCTATTTATCTTCCAAATTTTTTCTCCTCTCTACCTTTTCAGTTCATTTCGTTTCCCAGGCAAACATACTTGTACTTACACCAGCAGGTCACCAGCTCTGCAGTAGGTACCACATCCATCAGCTTCTCCCATGGACAGGAGCGATGCTCCACAGGCTCTGCACAGTGAGGGCCCTTACAAACTCTGGGCCTCTCAGTTGCACTTGTAACTCCAGTGAAAAACACAAGGGCTGATCAACTCGGTAGGTTAAAATAAGTCTGGAAGATTAGTAAAATAATCATGGAGTTATGGTCTAGCTTGTGCTTGTGGATTAGGCAAGGCTTTACATCCAGAGCCCATCAATCTAGAAATAATTGTCTTGATTAATACAGTATTTTTCTACAAAGGAAGCATAAATATCTTCAAAGAGATCTAGAGTCAGCATGAAATAGGTTGTTGCAATCGAAGCATATAGCACACAGTAGATGTATCATCCTACAGGTGCAATGGTGCCTAAATCCGCCCCATATTATGTACTAAACTGAGTGGTGCTGTCGGGCTTCAGTCTTAAATGGTAACATAAACACACCACGAACACTAATGAATTACAATTTCCTGATTGCCAAAGCCGCTCTGCAAACAGCATAGCCAGAGACACAGCCTCTGTACCTTTGGTGGAGAAGATTTAGCAACCTGCAAATAAAAATTTCTTGAATCTGTGACTACATTTCTTCCCATCATGTTTGTCATATTTAAGACATTTTCCCTTCCATTTACCTTCCACAAAGCTCAGAGGCAGCAGAAATTGCCTCATTCTGTGGTTTTTAGCTGTCTTTCATTCATGTCACATCTATCATCAGTATGTTTCTGCCAGGTGAGATATGATCTATTAACATTTTTTGGCAGCTTCTTGTGTGCTGCTTTTTCACTGTCTTTACCCAAGTGAGCTTTAAGGGAATGGGTTTTTTGCAGATTTGTATTTCTTTGGACAATACAAAACAGTTCTCTCCATTTTCTTCTATAATTAGTTTTATCAGTACCCGTTAGTTCTTCATGAGAGAAAAAAAGAATCCAAACACTGCACATATTTGGTCTCTATCTTACATTCTTTAGTCTTACTTGCAAAGCCTTTCTTGTTTTCTGTGCAGCTTTTGGAAATATCTACATTTATCTGTTGGTATTTCTATTTTGAAATAAATTACAACAATTAAATAATACTGAAGTCCTCGACTAGAACTATCTTTAGCAACTCATTTAACTAATGTTTATAAAAACACTTTCATCTAAGGATCTTAAATACTGCTATTATCATTATCTTCTAAGCTGCATCCCAGTTGCACTGCAGCGTGTATTCCTGAATGAGACCCTGCTTTGAAGTCTTTAAACTACACAAGAAAGTCATGGCTTAGGGATGTTTTTGACAACTAATTGTAGTTTTTGATAAAACTCTTCCAACTCTGTAAGAACATAGGTCTCAGTGTTTTCATTATTCTTGGTTCATATTTTATTTAGGCCAAGATTAGCTTGTCACTCACTTGTCTCCAATGTCTGACTCCCCAGTAATGTCCTTCAGTGCAACCACAGAAATCCCTCTACATCCACCATAATTTATTTCTGTTTCACTTATATACTAATCTTTGATATATCCAACTCAGTCTGCCAAATAGTTATACTTGTACATAATGTTTTCCAGATGTGTTGATTTAAAGTCACAATTTCTTTTGGCTGTTAAAGGTAATTTAGGTGTGACATAGCTAGTATTTAGACACAACTCTGGGTACTGTAGAGAAGCTCTTGTCCTTTCCCCTGTGAATGACACTGTTGGATAAGGAATAGCAACACTCAGAATACAATTACCTGCAGAATAGTGTGAGTAACTTGAAAAGCTGATTAAAGCAATGTAGTCCACCACTAGGCAGCTCAATATACAGGTTATAGCAGTTCATATGCTCTGCGGATTCTTCATAGACTCACACCAGCCTCCTACTGGGCCAAAACGTTTGATCAGTGATTGACCTGAATTTAAATTCTTTTAAACTCATGTTCCATGCAGTACAAATCAGAGGAGAACAGTATAGCCAGAAGAGTAATTGACAGAAATCTTAAGGACATATGTTAGAAGCAGGCTACATCTTCTGCCAGTGGTATTTCACACCATCCCCTTTCTCAGCCTGTAAATTGTAATTGTCTCCCCACAAAGAGAAGGAGAGTAAGTGGGTGGAAAGATGCGCTCAGGAAGCATTTTACAGCTCTGCGACTGCATAGGAACCTGATTAACACTGCTCAAAACACTGCTGTTCTAAAGACATTTAAAGGAGCAGAGGAGAACTTTCTGGTTTTAGGATGAAGCATGTCTGACATAACACTGACACTGTTCAGCTACTGGTTAAATCTTTCCAATGTACCATTTAGCTAATCTCCAAAATTAACAACAGATAAAAAGGCAAAGAAAGAATAAAAAGCATCCAGAGAAACCATTAAACAGCAAATGTAAAGGAAAAGAAACACCAACTACACACAGTGTAATTGCTTCAGAATGTGGGGAAGGCAGCAAAAGACAGGTAGTTTAACAAGTGGAATAGAAAATTCATGGAAGAAGTCCCATCTGTGGCTTTTGAACACAAGGCTTCAGGCTCAGTGTCCAGTTCAAGAGAAACACACAGCAGACGAAACTGCAGCTGCAAACCCTGAGGAAGAACAACTCTAGTCCTGCTCTTTCCAGAAGTATTTGCTACTGGTTGATGCTGTAAACAGGGTGGGTCAGCTGTGACCCCATATGGTATTTCTTACCCTCTGAGGAAAGCAAGGAGCTCAGTGGCACTGGTTGCTATCTTTCTCCGTGGCAGTAACCTGCCCTTCATTTTATGATATCTGTGATGAAACAACAGGCTTCTGCAGATTTGTTTAGTGCTCTTCGAATAAAATACCCTATATATCATGGGCAACAGTTACCGGTAATGTTATTGTTATTATTATTACTGTAGGGAAGATCTCAGCATAAAAACGTTTATAGAGCCAAGGTTTATACAGACTGATTTCACATTGCAACACCTACACTGAAATACTCCACTGAGTAGAAGAACACAATAATTCTAAGATGCGCTGAATACAGAGGCTTGAATAGCAACTATAATGGCTCCCTCACAGCCAAGCCAATTCCAGAGCAAATATATAGTTCACATTTCGTCTCCCAAATGAGACAGGAAAAGGCCAGTAAGAACATTCATCATAAGCAAAAAGGTTTAAAACTTGAATGTAGACTTTTAAAACTTGCATATATTTTAGATTACTGGTACTTCACTGCTCTGTAATGAAAGCTATGGTCAATAAATATCTCTGGGCAAGATAAGGATGATCTCTGATATACCCAACAGCTAGGAAGAATATCAGCATAGGATACTATTTGGGTATGCATCAATTCTTCATTTTTACCCTGCTCTTCGGCTAGTGTTCTGATCCCTGCCACCCCAAGTACCACGGGTAGTAGTATCCAAAGTATCACAAACTTCTCTGAATTTTTCCAAATTTTAACTGCAGTAATGAGATCAGCTTGTACCCACCATGGTTTACATTAATGTCTTCAAGGTACTCCTTTTTAAACAGAGGCGGTCTATAGCCAACACCCAGCCTTTAATCAAAGTAGCAAGAAAATAATGTGCTCATTTGCTTAATAACATTTGTTGTTGATATTACATACTGATATACCGTTTCATTACAGAATTATCTAAGTTAGGTCAACATATTATAGAAGCTGCTTATGAAAATTATTGAATCAACTTTGGACCAAGCCCACAGCACTAACCTCCAGATTAAGTGGGAACAAGGCTTCATCTGGTAATACAAATTTGTAGGAACTGGTCCAGAGTTTTGAAAACATTTTTTTAAACCATTCATTATTTCATCAAGCCTATTTACCTTAGAACAATTATCTTCTTATTTAAATCTTCTTAATGCAGTTATCATTCTTCAAGCATTTATTTAAAAAAAAAAAAGTAAGCTATCTGGTTCCCGTAAATAATATATTAATTCCATTTTCTTCACACAAAATAATTAATTCTTAACAGTAACACTGAATTATAAAACAATTTCTAATAAAATATGCTCTAATTATAATTGCAAAGCTCACATTACTTTTGAAACTTGTGTTGGCTTTTAGATAGATTATAATAAAAGTAAATTACTGTATGTTTTAATAACAGTTGTCAAGTAAAGCCGTAATGCCCAACTGATGACTAAACACAATGTGTAATTCCCCATAAAAGCTAACTGACAATTGATTTTCTTAAATACCAAAAGAATACATCATGATTAACACTATTACAATGAAATCCAAAGGAATTAGAAAAGATTTCTCTCTAATTGAGCATTTATCCAAATATTAGACCTACTGAAAAGAATAACAATGTAGGTTAGAAACACAGCATCGTCTTCCCTCAGAATATGAATTACACAGATGTAACCAAAGGGCTTGGTGCTTTTTTTGTAGGTGCATCACAGTTTATATGCACAGTATAAGCACGACACATTGCTCTCTCAGTACTCAAACTCTGTCAACACCCTCAGCTCTGGGATTATCTTCTCACTGACTGCAAATCCTCGACTAGATTTGCTCTCTTAAAGAAAATTTAGGGAAAAAAAGAAAAAAGAAGGAAACAGTAACGTTGTGGAAAACAAACAAGAAGATGAAACCAACAGTCAGGCAGATATTATAAATTTTAAAGGCAGTTGATGGCACAGCCTCAGCCGCCCTCTGCGCGCAGTGGGTGGATGTTGTGGTGGAAGGGACCCAAGGAGGGGGACCCGCGGTTCCTCACGGCTCCGCATCAGCCCCAGGCAGGAGGCAACGTGGCCTCTGGGGCTTGGAACGAAGCTGTGGGGCTCTGCTGGAAGCAAGTGTGCCGGTACCCAGAACAAAGCAAGGTACAATGAAATGGAAGCTAATGAGGGAGACCGGCAAAGAGCCCTCTGCCCTAAAAAGTGGATAATTGGAGCAATAAATTTTTCCATTACATATTAAATACAAAACAAGAAAGCCAGTGAGTGTGATTATCGTGTATCAACTTGTCTAAGGAACTCTAAGCAGTAATTAAAATAAAAAGACATTTTCTTCCCCTGGAGAATTGTCAGTGTACAGCTCCCCATGTCATGGCGACACGCAATTCATGTCCTTTGCTACACTTCAGTAGGGTTCTCATGGGAAACTTTTAAAAGTTTTTGCTGTGGGATATATCAGAAGGTACAAGTAAAACAGAGTAGAATATAATAAAAAGGTGAAAGGCTATTGCTGTATGAGCACATGGCAATTTAAATTAGTTATGCACACTCAAGAGTGCTCTGTACAGCCCAGAGAACTTGCAGCCCAAGTAGAACAATATTAGCTATTTAATATACCAGCCTCCACATTTCAAATTAATTACTAGGTGAAATTGGGAGAACAATGGTTTTCTTTATTTGGCAAAAGGAAAAATGTCCACTAAATAGCTTGCCTAGGTAGCCTTTCTGCATCCCTTTATTGGAATCAATGCATTGGTCTTGCTAGAAGTACAGTGTGATTATCCATGGACAAAACGAGAATATCTTGGATTTACATTAAGTTGGGTGCCACCTTGAGTTTGTGTGTGTGCGTGTTTCCATTTATGCACATGCATACAGGCAGGTAGAGAAGTCAGTCACTTAATACAAGCACTGCTCATGGGAAGTGAATACGTGTGCAAATAGGAATTTCTACTTTAAGGGCACGGTTGTATATATTTAAAAGAGGATTGCAACCGTCTCGGAAAAAAATAAACAAAAATCAGACCTGCCGCGTCACATGAATCACACACGTGACAGTCCACGCTCATGCTTCCACATTTAGATTTTGTTTTCATTGTTCCCTGTAGGTTTCTTTCTGGCTATAATTAGAGTTAATCACATTTCAAAGTACCAAGATAATTATCTCCATGTCAAATTAACTATTTTCAAATGAAAGACTATTTCTGCTTAATTTTTCCCATCTTGAAAGCAAAGCAGTAAGCCCCAGATCTTTTATGTCATTTCTTTATGAACATCAGGTTACGATAAGCTACTTTCTGAACTACTGTTTGAATGCAATTTATTTCACATAGCTTTGCATAATAAAATGGCATTTTAGATAACTTATTCAAAGGGCAGATACTAATTCTCTGAAGATTTCATTAAGTCACTCTTTTCATGTTAAATTAATGTGCCAAGTTAATTTTAGAATAAACAAACCAAGATACTTAATTGCTTTGTGATAAATAAGTATTGCTTGCTTAGAATTTTATCGTTCAACTTTATATTTTGAAAATCCATGTATTTCTGTGTGTCTCAAGAGATTTAAGTCCGTACATTTACTGGTATACACAATAATATGTATTTAATAAACTGGTAACTCCATGTGCATATCAGACATAGTTTTCTCTTTAATAATTATTTTATATCCTGTATTTTCCTAAAAGATGAATGACAGGAAGGGTTTTCTTGGAAGAAGTCAGTTCTAAATAGATTGACAGGAAAAAACTGAAGGATAATGATAAACTTTGACAAGCTGGAACTAACTCTAAAAAATGCAGCTGCACAAGAGCAGGACAGCAAAATTCAGAACTGAAGCCAGACTCACTTTATCTCAGATTTCACAAAAACACTCTCTTCTTTTCCCCCTTTCAGTAAATGTAAAAGTGCGCTGCAAAACTGTAACATTTAAAATACCGCTAGCTGGAAACCAGCTCAACTGATTTTTGAGTTTGAGCTTCAGAAAGTGGTTGGCTCTAAGTGCATGCAGTCAAATCAAAACATAACACAATCCCTGCTCCCAGTTTTAGAAGTCCTAAGACACTTCAGGTAGTTATTCCATGACTGACCCTGCAAGTGCTGCTTTCAGCCTTCATCACTGGGTAAACAAAACCACCACCTACTAAATCTGTGGTCACAAAGATAAGTACGCACTGCTGAACAGTAATTAATACAGCATATTTAATAAGAGGGAGATTTTGACAAGCTTTACTGGTACAAAATAAGCCAGCAGTCCAGTAACATTTACTAACACTATTAACAGGGAGAAAAATTTGACTTGAGGTTTTTATAGCCAAAAGGTACCTTTGACATCCATCAGTAATTACTATTGCTGTAGCAATATGGTTGGATACATATTTTACTTTATTTCTTGGTAATATTTCATATGACTTTAAAAGGATACAAAAATCCATCACAATACTAATTTTTCACACTGATTTATGCAAGCATAATGATGGAATTAGGGCTCTTTGATGTTTTCTTCTGGTAGGGTTGTAAAACATTCTTGGGAGTGATTTCAATTTTTTTAAAATATCTTTTCAAGCAAATTATACTCAGCTAGAATAAATTATTTAATTTCTTCAGTTACCAATGAATAACAATCTTCTCATTTAGGGTAGTTTTTCAGCATGTACTATAAACTGAGGAAAGAACACCCAAGTTGAACTGTCATATGGATATCAACAGCACATTTTTAACTAGAAAATTAATTATTTCACAGCTTTGTAGCTGAAATGTTTCTAGTGGAACCTCTGTAGATAATAAGGGTGATACTTGCTTATATTTATGGAATTATTTTTCTGTCTGGTAAACAATGGATGCAGATCAGTTGCTGGATAGATTCTTAGTAGATACAGGGTCTAGGAGAGCTTCCCTCCCCTGTTTGTCCACAGCCATCCGGCTGATCCTGCTGCAGCCTCTTGGGCCAGTTTGAGCAGCTCCAGCCCAGAAGACACAAGGACACATCGAGAAAGGGAGCCAGAATCTCATCATCCTCCTGAGATTTATGTCACCTTTGTTCTCCTATGGTCTACCAGCCTCCTAGCAGCTAATGTAGTACTAAAACTACCCATTTTACTTTGCTTTTCTGTGTGATATTCATTGTGCTCTAAGGATGTTTAGACCTTAGTACCACATACAGGAAACACCTACTTGATGGATCAACAAGCATAATCAACCGTGATCTACATGCCAATCTGCTCTGCTCTGGTAGTATGGGGTATATTGAAAAGAGCAAGGAGTTTCATGACTAATTGTCCTCCATTGACAGAAGGAAGCACTCAGTGTAAATTGCATTCGTGAAAGTTCAGTGAACTTTATTAAAGGGCAGGAAAAGCATAAAGACATTTTATACTTCTTAATAGGATACACACACACCAAAAAAAAAAAAGTTCTTCAGCTCTTTCAGGACAAATATAGTCAGCTTTATGACAGACAGTTATTCCCTATGATAAAAAAAAAAATCAAAACTTGCTTAATTTTAAGCACAGACTTAAGCCTCTTCAGTACCAAGAGTACTAGAGCTCAAATTCAAACAGTGAATTAACTAACAATTCAGAATAATCTAAACATTACTGAAAGTGAAGTACCTGCCCAAGTGCTTTATTGACTCAGGCTGAAATAACATATATGGGGAGCTCACAACTGATATCACTTTGGCTTCTTACACACATATTTCTACTTCTACAAAACAAACAAGTATTTGTCAAAATATTTCTCTTTTTTTCGTTCTCCCAGTGATAGAAAAGTGTGCATGCATAATCAAAAGTTGCAGATCGTGTGAAAAAGCAAAACCAGCTTGTTCTCCATCTTCCACATAGAGCACAGGCTGTTTGCTTTACTGAGCACAGCTTATTCAGGTAAGTCATCAAAGAGTTAAGCCCCCAGTCCATTTTCAATGGTTTAAAATTATCTTTTCTTTATTATAAAAAGTCATTGTTTATCTGAAAGAAGAGGATGAGTAGATGGTCAAAGCAAAAGCAGAAAGTATACATGCTAATATGTGACCAGGTCCTGATCAGCATCCAATTGTGAACACCAGCATTTCTCAATGGGATGAAAATTTGATGATAGGTTGCATGTGCAATTGAGCAACACAAATACCTTATTCTCAGCTGCACTAAGGGCCAAGGCTGCACTTCTGAAAATAATTATTTTTTTTGAATACACAATTTTGAGGGTCATTGCCCACAGATTGCTGAAAATGCTCTCTCTGGAAATCTAGACTTGTTTGTTTGGCCATGAGTTTCTATTTCACAGCGCAAGATAAGGCCTATTTGCTGCTATTGCCCATCACAATGTAATCAGCTCCTGTTATTATCATCAGTTTATTCATTCTTCTGTAGCACACTGTGCAGTGCTCAAGTTCAATCAGAAGAGATTTACGGCAGGAATGACTTGGTTGTTGATTCGCTTGCTTCCCCTCCTCCCAGACAGCACATACGTGGAGATACGTAGGTGGGCTACAACATTTTAATGGTTTCTATCCTAATTGATGTAGCTTCTGGAAAAAGTATTTAAACTGATGCACAACTATAGTGTCTAATTCTCATTTTCGCATAGTAGAGATCAATATCTAGTGGCTTCTGCCTCTTCACATTAACAGAAATTGTTCACTGCATGGTAAACAAAGTGAGAAAATGAGGGGACTGCTGCCTACATTTGGGAAAAGGCAGCAGACCAAGGCCAGAGAGAAACTCAGTGCTGCTGCAAGCAGTTGTCCTGTGGAGAAGTTTGGCTGTAAGACAGCCTGGCTGAGCACACTATGATCTCAGCCTAAGTGGAAATTTCTGCTTTAAGCTCTATAAAACCGTAAACCTTCTTTCCTATATTTACAGCTACCCCGGCACTTTTTCCTATTACCAGAAGCACTTCAGGGGTTTGCTAATGCATTGGAAGCACCTTTTTGATAAGCCAAAACAAATAGGTACAGCAATAAATCAATAAGCATTACACTAGTCCATGATGTCGAAGGGGATAATTTCATTATGTTGAGGAAAAAAACAAACAACAAACAACAATGTACATTATAGTACTATATGAAGGTGTTTTTCTATGTACAGAGAATCTGAGGTATATTATACCTTGATAGGAGAAGAAAATAATTACAGGATATGTTACTCACCAAAAGCAATCAGTGTTGCATGACAGCTTTCAGGATAGACATATTAGAGAGTTGCATCAGACGACAATATGCCCTATAAGGAAAATGGAGGCATTATTAAAACATAACGCACATGCACTCCGATGCATGCATTACAGTGACAAGTTAATGCTTCCCAGGAAAATATACTGTTTTAAACAGAGATTAATTATTTAATTTTCTGGTCCAAGTGTGCAAAACTCTAAACAAGACACCATCTCCTTCCATATCATTTTCAATAGCACCTTTCTCCTATCTAATCGGTTGCTCCTATTTAATACTCCATTGCGACCAGAAAAATAAAACCAATTGCATTAATAAAAAATTAATTACATTAACAGATGTTTTGTTTTTAAATTTGTATACTAAAATGAAAATTATGCTAGAAAAGTTGGACCAACATGTTAATGGTCCTACTTTTCGTTATTTATTTGGTACATGTGTTCAATAAAATTGGCCTCTTTCTTTAATTAAACACATTTTATACTTTTATTACCATTGCATAAAGTCTAAAAGCCACAACAGGGAATACATTATTGAGCCATTACACACCTCCTAGATGACTGCAAGCACTTAGTTTCACCTCAAACATCACAACGCTCTAGAGAAGGAGAATATGATGGTGATTATTAATATTAAGAGTCACTTAATATTGTGCTTTTACATGGACAATCTCCCAGTGACTCCCATCAGCTCTGGATTTAGCTCATCAGACCCTGCAACTCAACCTCTACTGGCAGCTTGTCCCCCTGCAGAGCTCCCCTGCATGGAGAGGAATGTCCCACGTCCTGTGCTGCCAAAGCAGCTTCTTTCTCTCCAGCAATGGGGACCCAAGGTAGATTTTGGGAAGACACAGCACCAGAGCCAGGCCTCAGCTCAGCTCCAGAGACTCCTTAATCTTGAGGAAATGAAATATTAGGGGAAAATAACACTGTAGCACAGGCTTTGCACTTGATTCAACCAAACTGAAATGCAGAAACACAGTCCCACAGAATACAAGGTCCAGGAGGGGTTTCCCGAACACTGCAGAAGGCTATTTCAAACTACCACATTGGCATGAAAGAGCGGGAAGAGACAAAGGGTGGAGAACATTATCCAGTTTTTAAGATGTCTAAGTCTCAAGGGCATAAAATCCCCCACAGTCTACCTAAGTCACAGAGATACTCAAAGAAGTATTAATATTTCAGTGTGAGCTTCAGCATATAAATAATCTTTACAGGACAGTGCCATAGGTTTGTAATAGCCCATCTCAGTATTTTAACTCCCTTATTTTTATTATCTGAAACACAGTGCTTCCAAGACTTTTCTTCTCTTTGCTTCTTTCTACACCAAAGTCTGGGCACTATCAGCATTTCTCTCTGTAACAGTGTCTACATGTGAGATGGTTAACAAAACCTTCTTAGTGAATCTTGAGTGGTTTTTATCTCTTTTTTTAATTCTCTCCTCACCCTTACCAGACTGTATTTCCTTTGGCTGTAGCACATGTGAGTTTTCCTCTGTTCCTCTTCAAGTTGTCTATTAACACCACTAATTTTTACAGCATCCCACATCTGTCAGTCTTCCAAATGAAGGACCTGCTTCCCATCACATCCCCCTCTATTCCTTTCACCTGCCCCCAAATGTGTAGACATTTAGACAAGCACAAGAAAGCTGCATTTTCCCAGTCACATCATTAGCATATGGGCTGACTGGGAGATGTAACAGAAGTAAAAGGAAGGGAAATAATTTCAGTCAAATTGTTACGATTTGGTTTTGGTTAAAAAGAGAACCTCTGAAAATGTCTATATCAATTATAATTTAATTTTCTTTGCAATCATTTAAAATTCCATCCAATTAAGACAGTTTTTGCAATATACCTCAAAAAGCTTCCTATGTGCAAAATTCCCCTCTATTTATGTTCCCTGCTTCTAAATGCTGCTGCTCTATTGATTACTATAATTCAGCTCTAATTGCACTTTTACAAAGCAGAATGAATAGATTACAGTTGAGCTAGGAGGAAGCCAAACATCAATTATTAATATAACAGAGCTGGCCTTTACCATGTCTGTATTATTTACCTTGGGGAGTTTAGGAACCTGCTGAATAATATTTATTCTCGTAAATTAACCACTTCAAAATATTTGTTTCCATTAAGAAAAGCAACCAGACTAATAAAATACACTTTCAGCAAATGCTAACAAGCCCTCAGCATCTGTAATGATATGTGAAAACCCAACACACTTTCTCAGAAGGAGGTAGCCTTGATATTTCAGAAAGCAGCCCATATATTCTTCACCAAGAATAAACACAGCTGCTTGATTTCCAGATTAACTTGCAGCACAGGGTCTTTGGTTACTGCTTCAGTCATTGTTATTATTGCTAGGCTATTTTAGCCTTGACAAGGATCCAAAAAGTGGAGTGTTTCAGTGAGGAAAAAAAGCTAGTAGTAAAGCAACTTTTGTATTTACAAGGCAATTACCTCAAGTCCTGTTTCCAGCACCATTTGGGCCAGTACAGTGGCCATAACTGCCCGCCCTGCTCCCCCCGCCCCATTGCTGGCTCCCCTTGGTCCCACTTGTTGCCCGTGCATCTTCTGCTTCTTTGTTCCAGCAATCTGCATTTTCATCTACAGCAGTTGATACTGACACAGTTTATGCTCTAACTTGCAGCCTATGGCTCTGGCTGATGATTTGGATATTTATTTATTTATTTAAAATACATATATTGCTAAGCAAGGGAAAATTTAAATTATTCCTCTGACCTTTGCCTCTTATTTTTGGATACTTCACCTGCCCAAAGAACAGAGTCACCCCTTTTGCACATATTTGGTAACCTGCAGAACAATCTGGCTTGGTGCAGAGGCTGCCTGGCCAAAGCACAGGGGCTCACAGTTTGCAACCACATGCACAGACTCACCAAGAATTTTACCTTAAGAGCGATTTCAGGGTTTTTCACAGGCAGACAGTATCAGCCACAATTCACTATTTAACAGCTACTTTGAAGGCAGCTCATATGGCGCATAGATTCAGTGGTTGTTCTGTAGGTAGAGGTGAATTTCCTCCAGTGAATAAATACTACACCTAAAAGTTACTGTTCCTCCTAACATACTCACCAAAGCTAATGCTGTAAATTTCCACTGTATCTTAATCAAGAAGTCACTGTACAATAATTAATTAGTTAGCCATTTGCAGCTAAGGCTGGAGGCATTAATCTTCTTTCCAAAAGCATGCATATCACCATCTGTAACATCCACTCAGTATTTTGGCTCTGAATGAGATAAAATGTTTAACACATTGGCTGCTAACAGTAGATTTGTTATAGAAGCATACAATGTGAATTCTGTTGTGCTGCTCCTTTGAGTGTACAACCCCAGTATGCGCCACTACGGTATAGTCTCTCATCAAAAAGCCTGGAGGGAATCCAATGAAATCTGTGCACAATATTCAACTGCTATTCAACTGCAAGAGTGTTAATCCAGGTCTTTTCTCTGTCTGATTAGACGAAATCAGCCCTTTGTACCCAATAGGCATCTTTTATCTGCTCCTGCAATATGTCTGTTTCCATTTCTTTTCAATTCTTTGGAAACACCATTGGTGCAGCAGCAGTCTAGTAAATGTGCATCTGTGATAAAAACTTAAGGCTCAGTCCTACCTGAGAAAGAAAATAAGATGCTCCTCCTCCTTTGATTTACCCAGGAACCGATTAGAAGCCCTCTGAGCAACACAACCCTTGGATATGAGGAATTTCATCAAGGAGGAACAAGGAAAACTGATAGCTCTGGATTGATGAGATCCCTCTCCCAAGACATCTTGTCCTGAGGATGGTTCTTGGCACTATTGAGCTTTCCAGTTTTCTCCTCCAATGTCCTGACTGCAGGGGCCAATACACCACCTACCCCCTGTCCCCATCTCTGAATTTGTTACAGGCAGATTCCTGGAGTGCAGATTTCCTTACCTCAGTTCAAAGTTAGAGCTTTTCAGCATATAACCCCTACTGTGCAGGTAAAAATGCACTGCTTGTTCCTGGGTGTGTAATTCTGAACGTGGCTGTGCTAAAGTCTTAAGGGAACTGGCCTCACCAGTGAGCAGCACTGGCAAGTGCTCTGTCCTTCATACACACCTTGATCTTGGGTCACCTGGAAATTTTATCGCCCACAATTTTATATTTACTTCAAGATTATCTGTAAAAACACAGAATAACATTAATTTTGATACTAATTCACTAAAACACCCACTTACTGATGCTGCATTAACAAACATTTGTCACAATCTAGAGGTCTGGCTGTTCTTAAAGCACTTAAACCTGTCTTGACAATGTTGCACAGTGCTAGTTTTCCCTAAGAAATCAAAACTTAAGCCATCACTCTGGGTATGTCAACCAATCTCTCCAGAAATTCTTTAATTTATTGACCAATTTCACAGCCATTTCATAGCGCTAGAGACCTGAAACATGTTACAATCCTACAATTTCATGAAAATCAGTAAGAAAAATAAGTAAGCTCTTCTGAAAAAAACTCTCAAAGAACACCACAGCTCAGGGATGCACTCTACTCCTTAACCACCAAAGAAATCACACAAGACAAACATTTCATAGGAAGGCAGTTTGCACTGGCTTGACTGTACATGAAATTACCTGATGAACCAGAATATTGTGCAGAGCTAAGTCAGTAGCTATCAACTGTACATTTAAATAACTATACAGGTACTTTGGACACAGAGAATGAAACCAGCTTTATTTGACAAAAAACCCATCAACAATTAAGATCAGTCAACCAGAAGCTCTTGCTACCAGATCCATATGTTCTTTTTCTTGCTATCTTACATGAGATATCACTGACTTGATCTGGACATAAGCTTCCAGTGCTTCCCTCTGCCCCCCTGATTTTTCCCATAAGCCTTGAGATACTAGACAAATGTATCTGTTCTGTGAAAACTTTCCTTTTGCTTCAAGAAATTAACATGAAATCCACTGAGATAGGAGAAAAAAAGAAATACTTTAGTCTGAACCTCAAAAAAAGACAAAAAGTGGAACACCTATGATTTTATTTGTTAAACAAAAACAACCAACAAAAGGCGCAAAAAACCCCAACCAACACCAAACCCACAACAAAAACTAAGAGATAAGTCTGTGTTTAGCTGATACTGTACAGACCCTTTAAAGACACCTGTGAATATTCACTTTTTCACATGATGCAAAGCATCTTTATTGCAATATACAAGTAGCAGCCAGTTGTATCTTGAACAGATATAATGGTTATTAATAGCAAATTTATCTTCCCTAATGAAATCCTCCCATGAATATTTATCTACATTCAAGCAGGAACGTCTCTCATCTTTGAAAAGAATTCATGAACCTTAATAGCAACTTCAGACAACTTGATAGGTTTATATTTGCCTCAAGTAAACAGCTTTGCATTAGCATATGAATGTTATTATCTGTCCTTTAACTTCGCCAGATACTGACCACTTTGTTGCATTTTTAATAGCTTATCCATGAGTTTTTTCATTAAACATTTTTGATCTAGTGTTAGCTTTGATGTCAGCTTGAGAACGAATTTTGCCTGTTTGCATATCAGTGAGCTAAAAGTTACCTAGAAACACTTTATACGAGCCTAAATTACAAAAAAGGCCTTACACAGCTAGACTGACTTCTGTTATAACACAGGTACCTGAGGAAAACACATTAAGTACCATGAAGGATGCAAAGATATTAGAATCTGAACTGCATGTCATATCATCTTCATTCTTACTTACTGCAGTAGAGATTTTGTGGAATTGGAATGCTAATTTCACAGAAAATGGTACTTCAGCATGTATTTTCTGAATGCCGGGGCACCTGAATGACATGTAAAAAGGTGGACTTACATATAAGAGAGGAAAGAGATGGAGATATCCCCTTGATATCTTCGAAGATCGAAGAACATTTTAAATTTACATCTTCCCATTATCTTCGGAGATGTGCGCACAACATGTGCCTGATACCAGAGGGACGGAAAAAAGTTTTCCTGTGTGGAGAAGACCTCAAACACGGTAGTTACTAAGGTCACTGACAGATCTCTAGCACCAGAAGAGATTCCACTCTTCAAGCTTCCTATTAAAACTATATATTAAACTCTTCTTAAAAATGGGAAAATACAGGGATGAAAGGATCCTTCCCTCCCAACTTGTTTAACTTTTATTTTGACCTTGTTTGACTAAGCTAGAAAGCAGCAAAGAAGTGTTGCTTGGGGGTCTTGGGAGAGATTGCTTTTGTTTGTTTGTTTTTTTAATGAGAATATCGTTCTCATTAATTGAAAACAAGGCTACACAGAACATCTTGCACCTAAGCTTATGCATACACTCAGTTATAACAAAGTCTACATTTACACATGCTTGAGAAAACATCTATTTTATTCACTATTTCCATCCGTTTAAAAAGTGATTCCTACTACTGAAGGTGTACGTTCTTACATAACACACTTTGTTGCTTCAAGTCTCAGTTTAAGAAGTTAATGAAAGGTGCTATTTCCCATAACAAGAAATCCCAAGAAGCAGACCTAAGCAAACAAAGGACTCGGAAGATTGACAATAATTAGATAATCTACCCTGATATAAGAAGAGATTTGCATGCATTTGGTTTTATACCTACTGTGACAGACGTAGCCCCAGAGCATTCTTGGATTAACTCAATTATTCATCATCATCATCATCTGTTTATAAGTCTACCTGTGCTTGAAATGAATTATCAGTGTAAAACAAAGCAACAAGGACTGAAGTTCACATGACTGCTTGAATTCCTGATTTACACGGGGCAAATGGAAACTGCCATGTGAGTCAAGTTAATGGTCCATTCCATCCTTTTTCTTACTTTCCCCTAGAAAGGAACAAAACGCTCTATAGTAGGAAAAGGAGGGTGACCATTTGGAAAGGCAGGTTTCCTTCCTATCCCACCCTACAATCGAGACACTGCTTCCAGCTAAGTGTGAGAGTTTATATCCCTTCCAGAAGAAAGTCTGGAGTTGAACTGGGTTCGTAACATTCTAATGACTTTGGCTAAGAACAACTGTGGTCCCTCTTGAAGTTTTTCACACTTGCCAGTTTCCCCTTCTGCTCAATATTCCTTCATTATTTTCAGTACTGGTCTAGAAGTTAATCTTCCAGGATGTAGATCAGACAGTTGATTACTGTGATTTTTTTGTTGATTATTTAGCTGTTCCCATAGTTTTAAAATGTCCTCAAAAATCAGTAAAATCAAGACAAAAACTTGACAGAAATGCTTACTGCTTTCCTAGTCAGCTCTATATATGTACCTGGAGAGATCCAGGGTTTGTTCAGCTCTCATAGCTGTCACCAAGCTGTTTTAACTTTATCTTAGCAAACTGTTGCACTCCAATATGTATTGACATTAAGAGGTGTGAGGTGGCTAAAAGCTGAAGGCTTCTACAGTAATTTTAATTAAGAGCCTGTCACCACCTGAATAATTATTATCGCTACTTCAGGAATTACATTGCAGCATAAATTATTAAAATGAAGAAGCCTGGCAATTGTGATCTTAGCCAAAGTGCCTGAAACAGATTTAGCTTGTGTTACGCCTTTTAGGCCACTGGGGAAAGAGAAATTCAGAGATTGCTTCCATTTGGAAGAGGAGCTGTGACAATGCCAAATACTTACATAATTAACTGCTGTTTAGCTATAGAGGCAATAGATGTCCTGTCCCCGCCTTTGAAGCCCACGTCCTTCCCCATGGCACTCCCACGGTTCCTCACCCAAGCATTCCATTCCTGGGGTCCACGCTCCACAATTATCGCTGTGTCTCCAGCTCACCCAGCTCCCCTCTTTGCTCACTCTCTCTTACAAACACATCTCAGCAGAACGAAATCCAGAGAAAGCCTCGCACTCCACAGGTGTCTGCATTTGGGCTGAAAGTGGCAGATGTGTGGCTAGTTTATGTTATAAAACAGGACAATTATTCCCTGTTTCAAGGGAAAAAAGGAAATATTCTCAACCCATAAGTGTACTTTATCAAAACCCAAGAAAAAAAAAAAAAAAACAACACACACACAAAACCCCAAATAGGAGTGTCTCTAACCAAAGACTTAAACACACATGCTCCCTCAGGAGTGATGTTGAGCCTGCAGGAGCCCCTCCTGCTTCGAGTAATGCCTGTGGATGATGGCAAGCAGCTGTGGCAGGCTCTCCCAAAAGCCATCTCACGGCACTGCTGTCACCCAGTCACTCCACCGGGGAGGGACGAGTAGAAGGAAGCCACCATCCCTACCAAGCACATGGGGTACAGCACAAACAGCCAGGGGATGCTGTGAGTTCAGTGGATGGGCTGGATGCACCACCGGAGAGTTGAAACGTCACCTGCTTCCAGCCTGTGATCAGCCCAGAAAGTCGCACCCCAACGCCACCATCCCCACTGACCTCCAGCACACCTGAAGGATTGAGTGCTCTTTTTTCCCCACTCCTTGTAGATTTTAGGGAAATATAAGCAACGGAACTAGGAGGAACTTGGTCACAGCTGCTTGTGTGACTCACTGATAATGGCAGCAGCCTCAGACTCCACCTAATGCAACACTGGAAAAGTGAGGTGATGCAACAAGCAGAACTGCATTGTGATCCTTAAGCTCCCCCTGTCTGCACCTGCAGGCAGCTGGCTGCTCTCAGCTACAACAGCCAGAAAACTGCTTCGCGTGAAAGCAAAACAAGGGAATTGTTTCATACTTGATTCAGATTTTCCTCATATATCTGGGTTTAGATTCCTTTCCCTGTGCACCTGAAAACTCAGATATTTAATTTACAAAGAGATGTGTCTTGGCAAATGAAATGCAAACGCAGCTATTTGTTCAGAAAACAGATGCAATGTTTTTACTGTACCCTGAAGGCCAACCTAAACTGCAGCAGAGAACAACTGAGCATAATATAAAATTCAAACTCTAAGAGAGAAATAATCTTGGCAGTGGGTTGAGTTGAGTGACTAACAAAAACGTGGAAGATAAAATATATTTTAAGCAGAATTGAAGATTTTCTTTTTTTCGTATTCAGAGCTTGGTTATCTTTTTCGCTAAGCTGTTCATAATTATACAACTTTTCTAATTCCGAGTATGAATTTTAAAGCCCATGTAGGATAAGTCCTTAAAAACTGCAGTTCGAGTTACAGCATTTAATTCTAGATTGTCAGCAATGAAGCCTTCAGAAAATGCAAAGCTCTTGGGTGAAAAAATGGCACTGGATAGGGTGACGGTTTCACTTTTGCATGAAAAATACAATAATTAATCATTTGTTTCAAACTGATGTAACACGTAAGGATGTGGAGAACGTAAGAGTGAACTAGTTTCTTTACAAAGTTATGTAAGTATAAGAAAGTGGAATGTTAGTGTATTTTTCACCAAGAAAAAAATCTTAAACTATTTATTATTATATGCTTACCCAGGCTTCACCTTAGATCATTTACTGTCCGAAAACCAATCTGTTAACATTTCAGACACCCAGGGCCTGCCCTGCGTTACTTGTGGTTTGTTCCAAAACCAGCATTACATGTTGGTTGGAAAGCGTATGTTTGTACACCCGATGTTATTTTTCTCCAGCGGGGGTCTGCACAGTTCATACACACCACCACCACGATCATCATCAATTCACAGCTCTCTCTACAAATTGTGCTTGGCAAGAAAAGCTTAACACACATTTAGAAAAAAAATAAAGCAAATCTTCACCTTTCACAGCTGGGTCTTGTCCAGTAGATCCTATTAACTGCTTTAGCAGCCCCTCTACCAGAAAGCCACAGGCACAGCGTAATGCAGTGCTACTCTACACCATTATCTTCATGTTCACCACAAGATTGTTTACAGATACTCAGAAAATGATAGATATTCTTAGTCTTCAGTTCAGAATCTCTTTCAAATGAGCATTAAAATAATTGCTGTTCTCTCTTCTGCACACAGATCCAGGCATCACTGAGCTCTCAAGCATGAGAGTGAAATTCACACCGATGCCAGCGACCTTAATGGAGATTGTCACGTGTAAAACGGTGCCAAAGCCCCGTACTTCCATCAAGCATTTTTTCCAAGGCACTACCTCAGTATGCAACTCCAGATTTATGTCACTGCATAGTGCTTTTCTTTCAAAATACGCCTCAAACCACATTATACACATAGACACGCTTTCTGGTTCGCTTTCGTGCTTCACACAAGGGATAGCTATATTTGAACAGTGCTTGAAATTACTCCTTTATGTGTGCTGTGTACAAAGCAATATGGCATCTTGAGTAAATTATTTTTCTATAATCTCACATTGAAGATGTAATAAAAATAATTCCAGGGAACAGAATTCCTACTCAGGTCTGTATGGCCCACTCTACTATTTTTACGGAAGTATTTTTTGAAAAAAGAAAAACTCAAAGTAGACATTCATTCTTTAAAGTGTCCTGTTGTTTTCTATACAGCTCCGAAGACCTTGAAATATAAATAGCACCAGAGTAATCCAGGCACTGAAACATGCACTAACTCTTTCTGCAGGCATAAAGAAAAGTTACTCACTTATGACAGGTATATCCATTTGATCATTACCTGAAAATATTCAGAACATGCATCCCTAAGAGACAATGCATCTTGCTAGGGCTGAGGGCTGTCGTATTTTATGCAACTTATGTCTTTAGTGAATCAAGATTATTACATCCAGCAATCTAAGCCTGAAAGGGGAATCATAGCAGAGAACTAGGCTTTAAATCTTCTCATTATGAGCAAGTCAAGAATTTTGTTCTGGAACCAGAATCCCCTAAAGCTACGAGGCATCCACAGTAACTCCTATAGTAAAGCAGTCTCTGCTACAAATCCATTACATACTTGATTCTTTTAGTTCAAGAGTTTTCTGAAACTCAAGTCCTGTTACACAGGGATCGTACAAATTGGGTAAAATAGGAATTTGTGGCCACAACGTGAATGATGAGCAGCCAGATGGGCTTTCTCCAGGCACGGCCTGCAGGCCTCACAGGTGGCTGCGCTTGCAGTTCCCTGGGACTTCCCCAGAAATCCTCATCTTCACATCCCTCACTCCACACCACAGAAGAGCGGCATCACAAGAAAGTCAACTCATTCCCAAAATGTTAGCCCTAGCTGATCTCTAAGGAAGGAAAGAACACATTCTGCACTTAGTCTGGTGGTTAGCAGCATTTCTGTCACAGGCTCAGCAGGTATTCCTGCAATATTCAGCACTGATTAGCTTAGCTGGACTCATGCTAAGTAGCGGAAGGGGAATGAGAGGAAGGAATGTTATTGTGCTGAGCCTTTCTCAACATCAAGTTGTGTAAAAAAACCAAAAAAAATATTCTGGTTTTACTGATCTATTTAGTCCACTGTCTCCATTTGCATCTCTTACCAAATCTCATTGTTAGAACAACTGCACCACATATGAACCCATCAGGCCAGTTACCAAGCACCATATTACCAACCTTTCTTCTCCCCACTTGCCCAGGAATGATGCTACAGTTTCACCAAGGCTCAGCATAGCCCTCCAAGCCTCAGCACTTTTGCACCCCTTTGGAGCAGTGCTAGCACAGCCATGGTGTTTTTCCTAGAAGAAACTACCTTCTACTTGTAGGGCCAACGGACAGCTGGACGAATCAGGATGCACTTTTTCATCTGTGTCTAGCCCTCTCATTCATTGTTTGGCTTTATTAAACATTTTAGGAGGTAAGGGCTGGGTCTGCTCAGAGAACCACTGATTTCAAGATCCCTCTAGTAATCAGATGAGATCTGATAGCACATCCGTCCCTTCTGCCCTCAGCTCTTCCAGTTCTTCCTGTGGAGTAACAAACCAGCATATATAACTGTATATATAAACCTGTAGGTTTCATAAAAATATCCACAGTCTACTTCAATTTGGGAGTTTATTTTTCTTTCCTTGGCCTATCCAATCTCCACTCCCCCTAGCCACCCCCAGGTAAAATGGCAACTCCTTCAGAGGGAAAGGATTATCTCTGCCAATCATGTCCCTTTAACAACACTGCATAAATGCTTGGAAAAATATGGAAGAAGAGTTTACAGTAGCTGCATATCATAAGAGAGATTTATAGACCTATTAAAAATTATTAGGCTTTACTTCTTCTTCAGTGACAAAGCTGCTTTCATAAACTGCTCTCAACAACTTCATACCCAGAGTCTGCAGGATGTTTATTTTCACATTTTCAAAGTGCCATATTTCCTTCACCATTACATTTTTTGTTTTGTTATTTAAAACAGCAATTCCCTAACTCTTCTGACCTAGCAATTCAGTTTAAAAAATATATGTGATCCTGGAAACACTTTCAAATGGACTGCATGACTGCAGGGACTGTTGCGAGTAATGCTGTGAAGTGTTCCCAAGTGCCCGAATAACTATAATGTACATGTTGCAGATTCAAGCAGGCAATTGGGCATTGATCACTGTTTCCAGTTTCAATTGCTGATACTTTGATTTGACTCAGGGACTTTATTCACAATGGGAAAGTCCTTACCTCTGAATGTGGCAAGCAATAAGACAGGATAATGAAAACACCGTTTCATGTTAACTCTACTACCAGTTCTCACCCTCCCACTCTCTGACCCACCAAAAAATATAAGGGTTAATATGGGCCTTTTGTACACATGATGGCCATGATTCCTTCCTTCAGCATAAATATATTCGTTTCCAGTGGCTATAAGAAGGCTGAGGTCTCTCCGCTTACTATAGGATCGTAATCTTAGATTTTGCTTCAGTTGATAAAACTGATAAGAACATTTACAACTGTATTTTGCATTAGAATTGAAAAACAGGGAATCACAGCTGCTCTAATACATGAATCATAGATGATAATGCTGGAGAGAGTCAAATTCAGGAGCAGTTTCATAATTTCATTTTAATCTGCTCAAGGTAAAAAGAGGAAAAAGGTCAACATTTTCAGAATTTTGAGCTGAAGTGATAGACTGAAATCACTCTACTCCCCAATTTCGTTTGGGTTTGCCTAGGAAAAAAAGTGCATCAAAACTTGCTCAGCACAGAAAGACCTTTGGAATGGGCCTTTTTCTACTAAGGCAGTCTTTTGTGTGATACAGGTATTTTGAACAACAAACACAATGACATTAAAAATCTAGCTGGAATCTATTACTTGCTTCCACGAATGATAAAAAACCCCCACAATCCAGTTGCCAAAAGAAAGATTGTTTGCATTTCTAAGGAGGACAGTAAAGCTCTGTATTTGCTGTCAGGGCATTTGCAAAGATTTCTGTCCATCACATCCCTTGAGTGTTCAGTGCTGAACAGGTACTCTAGGTTCTAGACAGCAGTTACATTCAAACCATGTTAATGAATTAAACACAAGGCTGTACAGAGGCATTCATCATAATTTACATGATAAAACAGTCAGGTAAAATCTCAGTGGTAAATCATGAGAAAAAAGAATGGTTTATTCAGGTTAATCCTAGTTAAACCGTATAAATTTTTCAACATATCCCAGTGGTCTTTTTTTACAGAAAAGAGGAATGTGACCTGAATAGGAGAAGACCGATTTCAAACCTAGCTGAACCCATTCACAAGAGGAGATAACATTCCAAGCCAGCAGGCAAGAGACAAAATGATTTGAAGTTTTCCTTGAGACTTTCATCTCTGTGATATATGGCCCCCACTGTGCAATCTAACCCACTAAGACTATTTGGCAACACCAGGAAATCATCTTTCAGTACTCATCTTTCAGTACTGTCCAAATAGTGGTGAAGAGTATGAAGTATTCTGAGGTGGGCCGAATTTTGCCCTAGAGACTGCTGCTCCTTGCATGAAAACCTTGTCTCATGGAGACTGAATGTGGGAAAAAGAAACCCAGAAAAGTCTTCTTTTCTGAATGTGTGTGATTATCAGATGAAAAGGGTTAGGGATGATCCATCTCTTCTTCACTTTGTTTTTGTGACTGGTATTATGAAGGGTGGCTTCAGGTGAACTATTTTGGTTCTCTCTGGTATTTTTCATCCGTTAGAACAAAAACTGAGCCAGGTGGTGGGGAAAGGGCAGGAACAGTTAAAAATCATCAGCTGCTTTTTAAAAAAGTTTAAGACCTTCCAGAATGCTTCATTTCAGACACTGAGCATATTTTGTGCCGTGCAAATTAGGTATTTTTAAGTCTCAAGACAAGTAAGGCTTCTCTTGGTGGCAATCAGATGGAATAATGCCTTTTGTGTGGTTTATATGTAAGAATAACCACACATCATTTCCCACTTTTATCTGTGCATCAAAAGGAAATTTGCATGGGCACCTTCTGTACTTGCAGACCTCCTTGTGGATCTGAAAAAGCACAGGGTTCACATTGCTGCTGACCTTGAAGTGTGTGCTGGTGAACTGGATTAAAAGGCATCAACTGGGAGCTTGCTTTGTTCAAACTGACTGGCCTTGCTGCGAGCGCCCTGATTTGAGATAGTCAGACTTGCATCTTTCTTTGCAGTTTCCGCTCGGGGAAAAGAAAAAGATAGGTTAAAAATAGCTTTCTGTGGATTATGAAACTTTAGTCACCCTGGTCTCTGCTTTGCTAAATCCCATCTCTGATCATGCTTTTGTCTTTTCTCAGTGCGTTTGTGTGGTGCCTGCACTCTAGATCCCACAGTGACCCCAGATTAATACTAATACTAAAACTGCTAATTGGTTTAATTATTACATTTCTTCCTTCAAAGTAAACTTTTATTGTTTTTCTTTGCTTTCTGGTACAGATCAAGTAGCCACTGCAGTTGCACTGATGAGCATACAGTTACCACCAAACTAAGTAAGTTGGTGATGTTAGTATGAAGTGTCACATATTACATTTATAGGTAATAAGGTATACATATATATCTACATATATAGGTACACGAGGTAAATGTGGCACTTGGCTTCACACAGCCCATCAATAGGATAATATTCCTTTAATTTCTGAAGGTGTTGTGGGATTAAATGCAGCAAACATTGAGAGAGATGCTGTGGGCACTACAAGTGTGTCTAAGATTGCAAAGAAGGAAAAAGGCTCCGCTTGCAGCCTCCTATTACACGTATCGGTTACGTTAGTCTCTTCAAATGCTAATAGATGATTCCATAGAGACACAAAGAAGTGTTCTTTCACTGGCTCATGAAAAAAAATGGATACCCCCAATGAAAGATGATGATTCTTTAAGTACAAACTGTCTTTAATATGTGAGAGCCTTTAATATATGGCAACACTTATCATCATGTGATGCAAAATGATCTGAAAATGAATTTTTCACTGTGAGACATCAGTAGTGTCATTATGTGATTACACTTCTTAGTTCCAGAGAAACCTTTGGCTGCTGCATGTTTTAATAAAATGCTAAAATCTGCTAAAGCAAGTTTTATCTCAAGACTAGAAAATAAAGATTTATAGTAATCACCATGTCCACAATGAGAGCACATTTTAATGTCTTTTCATGATATGATGGTCCTCAGATGGCTCATATTCTACACATGACAAAATGATTCATTAATAGCTTGCAAAACGCAAGGAAAGATGGCTAAAGAAGATTTGTGGCTTTCTACCTGAACAAAAACACTAATGTCCATAGCAGTAATTGTATACTTGACCTCTCTCAACATAGCCTAAAATTTAATTAAGAATTAATTTTGAATTTCACTGCCTCTTGATGGAAAATACAAGGTTTTTATCTGAAAACATGCTTGGTATTTTCCCTATTACTCTCATGATCTCTGTAACAAAGACATGTTAAAAAGCTGAAGGAAAATAAAACTCACGTTCTAATATACCAAAGAACAGGCTGTTCCTTTCCATCATTCTTTTTCTGTAGGCAAAATAGGAACTGGAAAGAAAAAAGAAATAATTTATAAAATAACTGATTTAGTGTTTAGGAGATTTTTGTTGTTGTTATCTTGATTTTCCTGAAGTTGTCTCAGTAACAATGGTAAGATCTGTTCTTAGTACATATGTTGGGTTTTGGGGTGGTCTGGTTTTTTTTATGTTGGGTCAATGAAAGCATTTTTTTTAAGGTGGATGTCAAGATTCAAGTCCATATTTTGCTGGTATAAGGAAATCATTCTGCACTCCTTTTTTGTTTGCTCTTTTGATTCAAGGTATTTATTTTATAAGACTGCAGAAAATGGTAGCCTTTCTTGTGATGAAAGGTTTGAAGAGGAGAGAAGAAAATATTTTCCTTGGAGAGAAGAAAATGCCCCCCAAGCAAACTCCATAAACTAAAATGAAAGGCCATGTAGAATTATGGAAACTTTTTTGTGGAGAGAACAGAGCAATTCATTCTGCCAACACTATCATTTGTCATCTTTCACTTTATCACCAAAGGTGATATTTTGGGTTCTAGTTGAAATAAGAGAGGAAAACATCCTTCTCATGTAAAGTTAGAATCGTTGAAGAACTAGATGGCTGAATCCCTGAGATTCACATCTCTAAACATGATTGAACTGAAGCAGAACAATTCCATCTCTTCTTTTTCTTTTTGAGTTCTAATATCTTTGCTCTCCCTTTCAAAAGTTATTTTTCATGTTCGTGTATCTTCTCTTATCTGGGGCTGTGCTCCTCAGAGGCAAACAGAATGGTGTCAGTCCCTCAGGACTGCATTTCTCTGACACTCCTGTGCCAGGTATGCAGATTCTGGAAATGGTGCAAAAGGGCTAAGTCAAATATTAATGAATTATTTTTCTTCCAGTTTCTACCTTCAATCCTCTACTTTTTTTTCCCTTCAATAAATAGAAGTCCATCTCTTCCCTTGCCTAATTTGACAGTTTTCACATTAAAAGTAGCAAGATCTGAGCCTCTTGCTAGCTGTCAGCTAACTGACATTCAATGTCCACTTTTTTCTTTTAGTGCTTCCTTCGAGCCAATTTACAGAATGCTGCATGTGATGCTGCAAATAGGAGAGATGTGCCTCCAGCCAGGCAGGAGTCTGTTCTAGATGACTTGGATTAATGGAATGTTCTATTTTATTTCATTCTTCTGCCCTTACAGCTGGAAGCCAGCATCTTCAAACAGTTCCATCTATAATATCAGGACAATAAATAATCAGAGTATATCTTTAATCTTATTAGAAAATAACACAGAGGAGAGGAGTTACTTTGTATAGTCTGCACAAGTATTGAAGTGTAGATCTGTAAACAAAATTAAAAAAAAAAAAAATTGTGTCTGTCAATCTAGCCTAGAATGAATGATTAAAATAGAGCAGCTATAAATTACAGTAATGTACAACACATTACATTTGAAAGGAACAAAATACTTGGAGAGGTAATTTTTCAGGAAAGCTTGAAATTCTAGCATATTACAGAATTCTGGGCCTGCCATAACAGCTAAGGCTGAAACAAGTGGCTTTTTAGAATAATCATGTGTTTGGAAATATCCCACATCCATTTCTGCTTAATATGTTGGTATAAGTAAAACTTCTTGTTTTGAATACAAATACAACTTTATAACAAGTTTTTGCTCTTTTTTGAGGTGTCACAGGTGTATATTCTAACACATTAATTGATGAAAATAACCTTTGCACCATCACACATGCATTAGCTTCATGCAGGTATTTGAGTTGCTGACAAATCCAGGAATACCGTGGTAAAAGCATATTTATTTGATTATAAAATGACCCAATACTTAATATACTTTAAAGCTCAGGCACTGAGTTTTAATAGCTCCTGAATTAACGCGGGGAGGCCCCAGCAAAGCTGCTCACAGCTGCTTCTTGCTCAGCCCTTTTCCTGGCAGCCTGATCCAAGGCTGGACATCAGAGCTGCTCAAGGTGCTCAGGGCCTGACAGTTCTAATTCCTGCAGTTCTGCACCAGGAGTAAGACTTCGAACTTTTCCTACAAGTACTGCTAGGTACAGCTGAACTTTTTGGCTTATAGGCAATCAACTTGCTATGGTCTTTAAATATATTTTTTTCCTGGTTCAGTTTCAAACCATTCTTCCAAGTGTAAGTCTAGACTGCAGTTGCTGTTTTCACTTCTGTTTGCTACTAAGGTGCAAATTTCTGATAAATAAAATTTTATAATTTGTCATGTGGAAGGAATGGAAACTGCTTGAATCAATGCTATAAGCCGTCCCATGCTCTGCAATCTTGCACCCTACGATTTGAATTGTAGCCAAAATAGAAATGATGACATCTGGTTTTGTGTTGGCATTCTTCTGATTTTTTCAGAAATATACAACAAATATATTCCTGTCTCATGTGCTTCATAGCTGAAGAATACCTCATACCATTTGTACAAAAGCAGAGAACACTGATTTATTTATTTTTATTTTTTTAAATTATGGTGTAGTAGTCTGAACTGCTCTGCAACTCTCACCATCTTTCTTTACTGATGCTAAGGCAACTTATTGAATACAATGCCATTCCCCACTGTTTCTGCACTTATGGTAAATATATAATAGACAGTGACCCAGTGATATGATCTTATGCAATAACTAGAATATATTAAAGCAATTAAATACTTTTGAAGGTTTCTTTAGTTCCCTTTGTATGTAGAAGAAATTAATAGTAGGTAAAGGGTACTTTTCTAATCAAGTCACATAAAGCTAAAACATGGTAAGGTTTTTCCATTATACAGCTTTGCTATAGAAATGAGATATTTAATTACTTCCATTTATTAGATCCTGTTGTTACATATTATGACAGTGTTTTCCACAACTAGTAAACATGGTTGTATTGAAACAGATTTTTAAAATTATTTCATCTCTCTTGTTATTGACTTGTTCAGCACTATCTTGGATTTTTTGAGAGGAAGCACAAAGGATCTATGACTTTGAGTAGTACACTTATAATTCTCCCGAGGCTACAAAGGACTTGTGAAATTAAACATAAACAGGTGATAAAAGCTGCGTGTTCATAACCTTCCTTTTTATGCTGGAACTTTACCAAAATCTTTTTTGGAGCTTTTCAAAGGCTGTGCTATCACTTGGTTGGTTGGTTTATGGCATTACATGACACAACTGGACAGCAATTATTTAACTAATAGCTCAGTGATAGCGAATTCAGCCAGGATGGAGGTTGAATTCCTGTTCAGTCCAAAGGAGTTGCCAGATTGTCTGGTAGTTTCTGACCCTCTCTGTGTCAAGGAGAACAAGCAGGAATAAGGGCAGTGTTCTGCTGTTCAGTGTGGGCATTCACTTGACAGGAGAAGGGAGGGCTTCAGTTCTTCTGCAGTAGGTATTTAGGCATTATCGACGTAAGAACTGGACTTTTCTGTATAATTATGCTAAAGGTGCCTAACTAAAGGGAAGATTTAAGATTGTGAATCACTAGTGGTGGTAAGTAACTAATCTGCAGAGAGAGTTAGGGCTCAGGGCATGTTTTGAAGAGTCTTTTCTCAGAATGCGGCTGTTCTGCAGCATCCCGTTCTTGTCCTGTGTTCAACAGGGTGGGTTGCTCAGGCAAGGTGCTGGAGACAATGTGTCTTGCAGCTTGTTACTTAATATTGTTATTCTGTCACAGTTCTCTGGTTTTGGGTATGCTGGTGAACACTGAAGGACAGGATGCTATGTGCAGCTGCCCCTTATTACTCCTTTCTGGCTGAGAAGGGCAAAATGAGCCATGCAATCACTTGCAGGCTTTGGTGCTCTTCCAGCTGTTTCTGGTTTTCTGCTGTTCTCTGCAGAACAGGGCAGGAGGGGAGGAAATATCTCTCCAAGACTTTCAACCATGAGCTGGTAGAGTCAAGATATTCCTGAGAGAGAATGAGCCAGTGACTTTCAAGGAAGGAGGAGCCTCTAACAAATCTGCGAAAGATAAGAGGGTGTTTTTGGAATATTTATTCGTGGAAGCTTGGGGGATGGTAGGAATAAGAACTACCAGTAGTAATCTTCACAGGTGTGATGTACTGTGTGCTTATCCTGCAGCACTTTAAGTGCTTAGAACCTCATAAGATTCCCAGATTCAGCAAAATAGAGCTACGGCTCCATTTGGAGAACCAGAGGGTACTTTGGGGAAACATATTTTGAAGGCACTTCCTAGAATTACAGTTAATTAGTGGGAAATACATAGCTACGGTATGTGGACCATTCATTGCCATATCAATGAAAAACTACCAGCTCCAATGTGTACTCAGCAAAATCCTGGTGTAATTAGAACTTAATGATTTTTCTCATTTGAACTATTTGGTTCTGACTTTCTTCATCTTCTAACTAATCCAACAATTTGTTATAAGCAAGGTCTGCGGCAAGATTGAGGTGATGGGTTTGCTGCATAAATACGTATCTGCCTACCTGCAGGAAGACGGATATGTTGTGAATGCGGTTAGTTTTCTTTGTGTACCAGCAAAAGCTTTACTATCAAATAATTTGCCAAACTAGAGGCTATAGAAGCTCAAATGAAATTCTGAGCCAAAGAAAAAATTGCTCATCCTTGTGATTCTGTTTAGTGGCTTTCAGGTTTAGAATTTTCTTCTGGAGTACTGTCTTGATGGACTGTAGTAATCTTTGTAGAGCTTGAATATGCAGTGCAGCTATATGGAATGAATTAAACTGCCTGGGAAACAAACAGCTTCAGGAAGGTATTCCTAGCAAAAGTCAAACTTTGTGTCCAATATTTGGTGGGTTTTAATGCCCTGTTTATATTTGGGGTGGAGGAGGTCTTACTGTTGTTCTTTTCCTTTTCCACGCTTAAAGAAAAAAAATATACTAAACCTAACAGTGTGCTGCGGTCCTGAACAACGCTTGTTCGCGCGCAGAGTGTGACAGCAGAGAGACTGTATCTGCTTCGGGGACGATAGCGTGCTGTGTGGTGCAATGCCTTGCGTTGCTGGGAAATAGTCCGTGCCTGCCTGTCACTCTGCAGTTAAGTTATCCATTTTGTTCTGTAGTTTTCAAGTCCTGAAAGCACGATCTTTATGTTTACTTCCCCCACTTTGCTGCAGTAGCGCCTTAACAACTCAGTGGAAAAGTAGGACCCCTCCCTCTTAAGCAGAGAACAGACAGATGGTCCCTGCCCTGAAGAGCTTACAGTCTGTTTTCTAAGCCTGGACTAGTATTTCCAAAACACTTCAATACTTCACCGTGCTATTTAGCAAGCAGTGTCTGCTGCCAGCAGCTCTGCCAGCTCCCCCTCCCCAGGGGGCAGGCAGCTGTGGTGGGCTTGCTCAGCCTGCCCGAATCTGCCAGCCTGGCTGGAGCTGGGCCACGAGGAGCAGCTGCCCCAGCTCCTCCATGTGCTCTCAGCTGTGCTTCCCTGCGCAGTGATGCTCCAGGCGCCTGGGGATGTCTGAGCTCCCTTGTGCCCCTCAGGTAAGAGTGGGGCGGAGAGCAGGGTTTGGCCTCAGTTCCCTGTTTAAGCAGGAATCAGTTTCTGTGGGCCCAGAAGTCATTGAGCTTGAGGGTATTTAGGCTTTCCCATTCTAACTAATCTGTAATATCAAACCAACAAAGTGACTTCTTTATGAAATAAATACTGTGAAACTATTTGAAGTTATAGGGAATTAAACATCTTTTGGTATACCAAGGTATCCACATGCCAAAAATAATAGGAGAGGGCAGTAGGGGATTGTATTTTACCTCCTCTGTACAAAATACTTTGCATTTCTTAGCAGAACATGGTAGCACTTAAAAATTATTTGTGCTTTGTCATTGTACCATGAGTAACTTGTATTTTGTTTGTTGGTGGAAAAGAAAAATACTGCCTTCACTTGGGGTCCATGTCCACGTCCCATAGTGAGTTTTCACCTCCAATGAAAGATGTTTCAGATGCTGTTGGACTCTAATTCCTCTGCTTTGCTTGTACTTACTGAAAGTCTGCTATAGAAACAGTTAACTTAAACATAAAACACCAGAAGCCTGAAAAGCTATGCATTGCTAATGGATGGAATAGTCTGTTACTTGCTTAATTAGTTATGTTAAACAACTTGAGCTTTGGCATTATTAACAAATTCATTTAATCTTAATAAATAATGACGATTATAATTGAAATTATGACCTTTGTCTCCTGCAGAGATACTAAGTTGTGCCAAGTCTGTTTCATACCTGCTAAATCAGTGCTGATCAATGACTGGCAATGGTCAGACATAATAATGTACTTGCACTTCTTAAAAACTCTAGAGGAAGGGAAGCCAGTTCAAACATGCTTTGAGGATCTCAGGAAGAAAGTGAACGTTCTCCGCTGTAGAAAGAAGCAGAAAGTGATTGCAACTAAAGTAGGAAAGTGCCAGTATGTGTTGCTCATGCAAATGTACAGTGACCAGTAAAGATAACTTCTGACCCCAAACTGGTTAGTTATAGCGTGCATTCCAGAGCTCTTCTTGGGTTTAAGAGGAGTGGGGAGCATGTGGAACTTGGATCTGTTGCCACGATTTTCTAAAATGTTATTGAAAATGCAAGACTGAAAAAGTAATAAAGACTATGACTATGGGAAGTCTTAGAAGCAGCGAGAGTCTTCATCATGCAGTTGTACAAATGCCTGTCTATAGGTCATCAGGTACCAAAAATTGATGGGTTTAAAAAGATACTATCCAGTGGCCAAGCTATTCTAGAGCTATACAGTACTGCCTTCACATCTTGCACATTTTCTGCTATAATGTCTGAGATTGCCTCATGGAGGAGAGATGCCTGACCAAACATTTCATGTTTAAAGATCTAGTTGTATTAAATATATGTGCTTACCCACAGCATAATAATATATAGCCAAAATGTGAAAATACTGGCTTATGAGGGGACCGGAATGTATTTGTAAGTGGTTTGCATGAAAATACGTTCTGTTTGGATGTATATATTTTGGTCACATAACTGACGAGAAAATTTTGCTCTTAATTTCTCTTCCTATTTCCCTCTTTTTTAAACAGCTGTTGCGCATGCTTACTAGCCCACATTCAGCAAGTGATTGTTGGCAATTGCCCACCTTTCCTGTAAAATGTTGCTATGATTTCTGTCCAAAAAAGAGCAAAGTGTGCCCATCTGTGAAAGAGGAAAAAGAAAAAAAAAATATTAAAGTTTCCTTAGGCAGCTGATAATTTAAACTTCCCAAGTACTGTTTCGTGGGATGGAGCAGGACCCTGCACGTTCCCCTAGCCTCAGACCTCTGTGCCAAATTTCCAGCCCACTGGGGAATGCAGAAAGTGTGCGAAAACATCTCTGCATACACCCTGTTGCACCCAGGAATGATAGGCTGCTTAGAGCTGAGAGTCATCTTTGGTATTTCTTCCTGATCTCCAAATGAAGAACCTAAACTGGGCACCAACTCCTGCCACTGGAGCAGTAGCACTACCTCTGTGCACAGTATTAGCTCATCTGCATCCATTGCTATAGTAACAAGCTGTATGAATCTTCTCTGCTATAATTAATTTAGAAAAGTTATCTTTGTGTATTAAAAGCTGGGCCATCGAGCATATACCTAAATAGGCTTTTGAATGTTTCCCTTCTACTAAAAGCACTGAGATTGCTGCAGTAGACATCAGTGGATAAAGGGCTGTGCTGCTGGGGGGCTCAAGCAATAGGAGCAGCTACAGTGTCACAATTGCTTGGCTTAATTCAGAGCTCCCCGAGTTTCCCATATTCCCCAATTATTAATAAAACTTGAAGCATTTACAAACAACCAACAAAACAAAAAACTGTTGACCTTATATGGTTTTGGCAGAGTCTGCATAATATATGCTGATCTGGGGTAGTTTGGGGAAGCAATGGAGAAAGGCAAGGAAGAATTCATAATTCTTTCTACAAAAAAGACTTTGAGAAAGATGTTATGAAACATTTCATGGCAGTTGCAGATTGGGGGCATGCTGGAACTTCTACTTTAGTTAAGCGCCTAAGGCAGAAATTTGTTTGCCTGCGGAAACTGAACATTAAAGAAAAAAACCATAAGCTATCCACTAGCAATATACGATGCACTTGTAATGAATATGTCAAACCTGACTTGTAGTGAATCTACCGTGGTGCCTATGATATCTCTTTCGGTATGCTTGGTCTTGTCTGCGATAAGAATAAACCTTTGGATGAGTGTAATGAAAGCCTGTGAATAAGGAAATGCTCCATGTCGCATAGGAAATGCAGCAACAAGAAATACATAGCTATTTCTGCCCAGTGAGATTTAACAGCTTAAGGTGCGATTAGTAATTGTATGTCACTTGAACTGGTATCTGTACACATTAAAGCAGGATCCTAGAAGCAATCCAGAAGAGTGGCAGAAGTCAATGAAAATTATTATATGATTTAAGCCTGAGCACAGGAGCCCCAAATTTATGCCAGAACCCCACTGTGGTAGGTTCTGTATAAATGCAAAACCTAAAGGCATTTTCTACTGGAAAGATCACTGTGTTCATACTGTGAAATAATAGACAAATCCAGTTTGTAAGGCAGTGTGACTGCTTTTATGATTTATCTAGCATTTACACTGTGATTGCAAACAGGTTGAGCCCACTTTGCCATGCAGCTGGAAAACACAGAACGAGTTATAATTCTGTCCCAAGGAGGTTATGGTCTAAAAGGTATTGCAAGAAGGCAAGAAAAACAAGCAAGATGGAGTAGACTGTAGAAAGAAACAGTGAAACTAATTGAAAAGGATTTCATGTCAAGTCTGTTTTTAAGGTTTGGACTGGGTTCTGCACCCTTAATTCATGTGAAAAGTTTGTACAGACCAGCTGGTGAAAGCTGGTGTGAAACCACGATTTCCTGTTGGTCACGAATTGTGACTTCTGTATTGTACCTAATGAAGGTCATTGACATCAACACGAGCAGAATCAGGCATGAAACTTGGACCAGTTCTTGTTACTAGAAGCTGTGAATTTTATTAGAATATTACTTAATAGGAAAGCAAGAAGTCTGAAGCCTGTATTATTGCTATTCCTAAAGAATCTCAGTCTCCCTCAGACAAGATACCAAATTAAAGAACCACAGTATTACAGTATCTGTAGACAGTTAGAATAAATCAAATATTCTCCTTTTGGTTTGTTTTAGATTGCTTTATAATTAACTAATGTGCTTTCCTGAAATCAGTTTTATGTTTTCCTAATGGCTTTGGCTACAAAATGAGATCACCAACTAAATGATTGCCTAACCACAAGGACCTTTAATGATCTTTTAGGAAGTGCTCTGTTACCTTAGACTGAAAAAAAAATGCTGCTGTACTATCTGGTGCACAGTAACATTTACATATTGTACTGAATGTTCATATTGCATAAAAATAATTATAATGAAATCCCACATATAAATATTAATTGCTGTGTTGTCAATAATGCATGACAGTTTGGGGAACTTTTTTTTTTCTTTTTAAGTTTCTTTCTAATAACCTGGTTCAGCAATGTACTGAGAAGGCATTTAACTCCCACTGAGGTGGATGCTGAAACTCCATAAACGTGATATATATCAGCTGAGGATTTGTCCCAGTGGGACTTAAGATATGTTTGCCTGAATTGAGACCACAGACAATTACATTCATCTCATTAAGGTGGCTAAGAGTGCATAAAATATTTCAAGTGGGGGTGGGGTTGGGGCTGGTGATGGCTGTTCTTAATAATTTAGGAAAAAAATAGAAGCGCACATAAGTACAGAAACAGACTTAGCCTTCAGATATAAAAGCTTTTAAAAATTAAATTTTTACTAATGATCTCAGACATCTCCTGTGATAAATCTTTTCTCCCCGCTTTCTAATCCAGTGGTCTATAAAGCAATTACAATCCAGAATCATCATTTCATTTAATAGACTGTAGTATGTTGGTTTTTGTCCACTCTGGACAGTGTATTTTTAATTAGTCATGTAGTACATTATTGGCTTTTTGTTATTAATAACATACAGGCTAGAGGTTACTAAATGTAGTCCATTCTACTGTAATGTGTTTGTTTAAATATACCTGTCCTGCCTTGCTTTCTTCACTAAAACTGGATCTTGATAGCAGTACCTCTACAGTATTTCCATGGCTGGCTGAGTGGCTTTATATGGTAGATGATAATGCAGAAATCATGTGAGGGGAAAAAAAAAAGAACACTTTTACAGTTTACAACTGCAAAAATGTTTCTTTTCTTTCCGTTTTTGGGAATATATTTTATTAGACCTTAATATTTCTATGAAATGTGAGAAGTGAAAACTCGTTTGTTGAGTTGTCAGCAGAGATGTCGCTGTTTAGATTTCAGGTGTGCACTGCCCATCTGTTCTGTCCCTCAGAAGAATAACGTAAGATGGCAAGGACCGCTGGTTTGTCCTGTACACCAGCCTCACGCCCATGAACCCCTGATGCTTATTGGAGCTTGGCTTGTTTGGGATTCTTGGAAGCTTTTGGCTAATTTAGCAGACCCTGAGTAAAACTGAATTTTTTCCTTGACCTGTTGTCTTTAGGAAGCAAATTGTATCATATGTGCAGGATTGTATCCTATGTGTGGTGTGAATTTACATAAGGAGGCTACTTCAGAAGTGACAAGTTCTATTCAACAGGCGAAGAAATTGGGAGCTTTTTTTCAAGGAAACCCCAGTGTTCTGAGGGTGTTTTGTTGCTGAAAGTGGCAGGAATATTCAGCATATGTGTCTGTGATCCTGCTGACAAACCTTTTCATCCTCTGAATATTTTCATAAGAACTGACATTATTTCAGGTTAAAATAATTTAACTTTTCTTATAAAATCATAAAACTGTGAAAGAGAATCTGATGGTGAAAATAATGGCTTTACTATTATAGTCCTGTAAGACTCTGCTAACTGTTCTTGGAGCAATGTATTACTTTTTGTGTCTGCTGAACAGATGTGGTAAGAAGTCTACACGATTTATAGGCTACTTGCCTGACAATCCTGGGATAGTTAGTTGGTTTTATACATTGTTTTCTTACCATTTTGTGAATATATTATCAGTTGCTGTAGTCTGTTCTCCCTTTGGATTTTAATGCTTTGAAGTTTCTGAAAGCACGAAGAGGAATAAGATGCCGAAAGGAGTCAGAGAGTAACGTTGTCAAAAATGTCAAGCTGACATAGTTCTTGTTTCAAAAACAGCTTAGCTTGCTAGACACCAGGAGACAGATAGGTTTCCAAAATCAGATTTCTGAACACCTAAATAATTCTTGACAAATTTTAAAACTTCTGGATTTTGAATGCACTCATTTAAGTCTCCCCGCCTTCTTGCTTTTAGAGTAAGCCTAGTTCTCTGAACAACTAATCTATATAAAATCCTGTTGGCTTTGATGGAACTTATTTTCTTGTGTTATTAGATGTGTAAGTAAACATTACGAATAGCAAAGTCTTAATGTGCCATGTGCAGCACAGAAATACTTTCTTTGGCTTGAGGTTAGCTCATGAATTTTCGTACAGGTAATATTTAATTGCAGTTGCTATAAATGTAATTATAATAATTTCTGAAGCGGTGTTTGTTGAGTTGGCTTCTATTGACTGTAATAGGACATTTGATAATTGAGCCCTATCTTTTTTAAATACAAGAGGAGGACTATTATTTTATATGGTGCTCAGTTATCTCTGGATATCTGTGAATTGTGAATCACCCTTACCACAGACATCCTCTTCAAACTTTCAGTAGTTTACTAAACCTCTTACAGCACCTTCCAAACATTGCAACCATTCTGCTCTTAGACCGGCTAGGAGAATCAAACAGCTACCATTGCTCTGCAAACAGCCCTAACCATGTTGGTACTGCCGAATTTTTGTGCAGAGCCACTTGGGTGGCTCTCCTCACCCCTCCTAACCTGATGGAGTACTGGAGCGTTTGATACATATACATAGAGAACAAAATTAGTCATGCCTGAGACATAAAATAAATGTTCTTAAATTTGAAAGAGATTATTAGAATGAAGATTATTTCTTGCTGATATAGTCAATAAAATTCTTTATAGAAGTGGCTGAAGGAGGAGTAGGAAATTATGGCAAGCACAAAGCTGTAGCGTTACGGCTCAACATTTAAAATAAGGGTCAACAAATGCATAAATTATTCTGGCAATTCAGTGCTTTCTGCAGCATAAAAATATTAATTTGAAAGACTTGTTTATACTAAGGTTGACTGAGTTAATGTATTTGCATAATATGAGTAGCATAATTTTTAACCGTTTGAGTTTCGTATTCAACAACAGGCTTTTAGTTGCATATATTCTGAATAGCATAAGGCTTATTAGGTAGTGTCACTGTGCACCCACTGCTAAGGATTTTTAAAGTCCTGAGTGTTTTCCACTGCTCAGTTCTGGCATCCCCAAGGTCACTGTGAATCTGAAGGCAGCTCAGTGCTTTACAGAGAGGACGAGTCGCCCTGGGTGCAGGAGGCAGCTCGGCTCCATGGCTCCGTCAGGCAGGACTGGGGGCCTTGGCACCACACAGGGAAAGTCCTCTGCTCAGGTAGCATTTTGACTTAATGGTGACCTTGTTTAAGGAAATAAAATGAGCAACGTACTAAATCCTGTCCTGGCTTACAAGTAACTGGAAAATGTGTGCCCTATATTTTCTGCCAATGTTTTCCTGCTCTCTTGGGAATGAACTGAGATGTTGAGTTAACTTTATTTCATATATATACATCAATGGTATCACAGATTATTCCAATTTAAAAGACAAGTCTACTTTTATTTTTTTTTATTAATAATGAAAAAATAAAAGTCACTTTTCATCTTCAGCATCTGGAAGAAGTCAGATCAAAATGCTGTCAGATGAAGAAAAAAGTAGAATGTATCTAAACTTATGTGTACTTCTCTTCCAGAAATAATGTTATTCTCTCTATTCTCATTCCATTGTTATTCCTCAAAGCATTATAACTCGTTACGTAGTAAGCACAAGTCCCTCAAGACCATGTTTGTATCTTTCTTATATTTCTCAGGCAGTAATTTACCCCTAATGAATTATAATCAATGCTATTGTTAGAAGTTGACATTTAAGGGTATATTTTAAAGTTTGTTTCTGAGAGATTTTGTTTGAGGTCTCAAGTGGTCACAGAGAGGAAGAAGTAAAGGTCATGAATACGTCTTACTAAAAAAACACCAAACAACGAACAAGCAAACAAAAAAACCTCACAAACACCACCAACTTGCTTTTGAACCTTCTTTTTGTAAAGCTCTGCCTGTGGGTCTGTCCATGGGATCAGCCCAGCTGCTCACCACGTTCCCAGGGTGTCCCAGCCATGCCCATCAGGGCTGTGTGTGGTGGAGCACCCCTAATGGGACTGGATTGCTGCCATGTGTGCTGCTCTGGCTCTGTCAAGATCAAGTCTTCATTTGATGTGAAGGCAGATGGTATGGTATGGTATGGTATGGTATGGTATGGTATGGTATGGTATGGTATGGTATGGTATGGTATGGTATGGTTGCCAAGGGAGCAGTACCGAGGTTGAATCTACTGTATTTTCTAAAGGAATTATCTGGTCTGAGGGTTGTGATTTTTGAAGAAATATTACATTTATGAGAGAAAGAGAGAGGCAAAGACCTATTTCACCCTTTGTGAACCATCGTATCTGACAGAGTGTGGAAGTTATTTTACATCTGTGATGTAAGATCATGCCTGTATGCTGAGGTGTGAAAGACAGTAATAAAAACTCCCTCCCTGTGGGAGGGCAATGGGAGCCTCAAGGAAACCGTAGCTCTGTGAGCGGAGACTGATGGAACGAAGGACATGGGTGCAAGCCGTGTCCATTATTTTACTGTAACACAATTGGCATTTTGCTCCAGCACTGCCAGCCCTGATCTGATGGTTTCTTATAGAAGGGGTTTCCAGGCAAGATAGGAGACTGCACTGACTTTGTCTGTACTTGATCTCTCTCTCTAAAGCACAAGTGAACTACTCAGATTTGTTTGAAGCGTAAAATGTGCCGGCCAGCCTTTATCTTCTTTCAAGCATTTATTTCACGTATTCACAGCCCTAGTTTAGGTGTCTAGAAAGAATCGACTGATGAACTCAGGGACTCTTCAGACCTAATAGGGCTAAGATTAATCATCTATAACTAACTGTTAGAAGACAATGAATTGTTAAATTGCCCTATCATATAATGTTAAGTAAAAGTTATTATTTTGAGCAGAATGGAAGTAGTTTGAGATCATGAGAAAGTTTTCCAAAGCTATAAAATCAGACACAGAGTGGATGACTGACTTAAAACGAAAATTTCTTTTAGAAAACAAACAAAAACATACCAAAGACAAGTGAGTTGAATGTGAAAATAGAATGGCTGTTTAATCTGATGAAAGCTCAGTGTTTCTGAGCAACGAATCTAGAGCCATCTGAACACTGTTGTGGTCAAGTACAGATTTCTAGCTATGTAAGAGTGTTGTGGAGTCTGCTGTTTTAATAGATGTAGAAAATTAGTAGGCAAAAGTATTAGGAAAGCATGACTGGCGTGTGAAACTAGTATTCTTGAACAGGCTATTAGTAAGAATGAAATGAGAACTGAGTAATATGAAAACCCAGAAAGTATGTTTAGGAGCTCTAATATATGTTTAATATCATGGCAGAATGGTGCATAATGGATCTTAAACACTGTAGATCTCCCTTCTCAGACAATACACCCAACACCTCCTCACCAAACACTCTTGACCCTGCTCCTTGACTTCAGCTGCTGTTTCTTTCTGATTTCCTATGTCAGAATATTACTGCCATATTATTTTAGGTTTTTTCTTTTGAGCTTTTGTCACTGTAGTTTTAGACATTGCTCACCTGAAATATCCTGAATTGTAACAGCAAGGTGTTTGGTTTGCATTCCCTCATTGTTCATCATCACCTACAGTCGCTTCAGTTTGGGAAAGTACATTAAACTTATTGACAGTATTCCTTTTTATTGTGCTTCACGTGTCAAATGATAAATGCTGCTTCACTCTCACTTGATTAAATAGATTCATGGTCTTTGTTACTTCTCATATATCCTAAAAGAAAAAATAAGCAGATAATAAACAATAAAGGCCAGTGAATGAGGAGGCTGAGATGGCTTGCCAGACTGTTCTAAGTCATAACCTTTCAGGTATTGTGAACTTAAGGAAAATAGAAAAAGGACATCCTGATTCTCCTGTTTTGAAATCTTTCCAGATCTAGGATGGGAGGTTATTTTCAAAACTGAATATGATTTGTGCTGTGTGATTCCAGAGGTCAGAGTTCAGCATTCTTTAATATCCAAATTTTTCATTGACCTCAAAGAGAGCTTTGTAGGAGAAAGAAGAAAGAACTGTGGGATTCAGCTCTCAGTGACTTCTTTTTTTTTTTTTTTTTTTAATAAGGAGAAGTCTTGGCTGGCTAACACTGCATTCTGCTGAAATACTGGTTCATCATTTGCAGAGTAAATGTACTGTTTAATATTAAAGAAATGATTCAGTCTTTTAGTAGCAAAGTTCTTTGAGATTATTAAACTAGCATTATCATTTCTGTTCTACTGGTGTCACAAATGAAGTTCTGCAGGATGGTTGTGACCAATTAGTAATCGATTGAGCCTTAAAAAGGTTCATTTTAATAACTTCTCACTATCTAGTTTTCATTTTTTCAGTGCTGAAAGTTTGAAGGTTTGACACTCAGCAGATTATCAAATCACTGAGAATTTTTCAGCTTTTAAAAAAATATTGCTAAGCAGGGTTTTTATCAGTAGTCAGGTCTTCAAGATTGTCTATTCCTTTTGCCTTAATTATAATGTTTGTATCTTACATATAATGTATTTTTTCATCAGTGTCTGCTACATAGTGATACACATAGGTGACTCCAGCTGAAAGGGGACCCAATAACATTTGAGAAAGATGAAAGATGCTCTTTTAGAATAAGTTTGTAATCTAGGTAGACAGGCCTAAGGTGGATCAACCAAAAGGAGGTGGAGGGCTGTTAAGTTGATAGCTGACAAACATTTATAGTTAGGATATATTTAATATTCTATGTACTGATGTGTTTTAGTATCATATCCACATATTTCAATACTATAATACTTGTCAAAATAAGTTGCTTTTCTGAAAATGTGCATCATAATTAGTAGCAAATGTAGTGGTACATATTATCCTAAATATCAGAATATGAATAGGAAAACAAGGTACGATTAACTATCGGATTTCAAAATACTATTTTAATGCAGAAGAAAAGACTTGACTGATGTTAAGCGGTGTTTGTGGGGTAAGAAGCACTATTCATCTTGGTTTCTGAATCCAGAAATTAGCAATGCGCCCTCCTCTTACAGCTGTGACAAATGTTTCTTCCAGCGACACTAGTGGGAATAACCTATTTACAGATAATGTGAAAAATGAAAGAAGATAAATCATTTTTGGTAGTAAAGCTAGAGAAATATTAAGCCAAAAAGTGAAAATGGGTATTTATGGTGGTTCCAAGGAAGCTTTTAATAGCTGTCTGTTTCATTTTCCTCCTGCTGTCTAGTATGCACAATGCTCTAAACACATGCACTTTTTTATTTTTTTGGTGACAGAAGTGTCATTTAGAATTAAGAGATTTCTGGATTTGTTAGCAAAAGCACATGCATGGTTATATGACTGGAGCCTTCATTTCCTGACATGTTCATCCTCTGGGTGACACGCTGCTTTGTTTTACATGTCATATGGTCCTGTATCTATTCAAGTGACACCTTTCTTCTCCTGTTGATATCATATTGGTCTCTGCTTTATAGGTTTGCTAAAAAGTTATAAATATATTAAGAATTATTTTGCATATTTAATTCTGAAGTAACATAAACATAATCCTAGAGCAGAGTCTTTTTTTTTTTTAAGGATACTAGTAAAAACTTACCTTGCTTCAGTCCGTAACCTTGGCTGTCTCCTTCCCTGAGGTGTGATAACAGCCTTCTGTTTCTGTTCTGCCCTGGGAGAGCTGCATCTGAAACTTCCACGAAAGTATTAAATAGATTGTGCATCCAGCTGCTCAGGCTGTCACTCCCACTAAACACTTTTCCTATTTTCCTGTTGCTTTTGCTACGGTAGATTGCCTGCAAGGCTTCATTCTGAATCTGGGCCTTGAGCCAAAATAAAAGCCAAAGACACATCAAAGGACTTGCTCAGAGCATCACCAAATATTGTGTTTAACTAGAACAGAGAGAAGTATTTCTTCTGAAACCATAGGTTGGGTATAGAAAAATATTGTGTAGACGAGAGATTTGGAAATCCTGGGAAAAGGTATTTGCATTGGACAAATACATGTGGTTGCCAAGCTTAGAAAAAAGGCATCTTGGCAGCAGTATGCTGCACAAAGACCTTCAGCCATTAAAACTACATTAATAGAAAATATGATAATTGCAAAAGGAAGTGCAATTTATATTGTGAATAATCCAAAACCTATGGCATTGACAACAAAGTTTGAGAAGTGCAAGCAACAGATGATCTCATGTGGCTTGACTGAGAACCAATTTGAACTGGGAGCAGTGAGCTCCGAAAGGAGTCTGTGTAACAGAAATTAAAAGGAAAATGAAATGGGCAAATGGTCTGTTAAACTTGGTGCTTCAGTTGCTCATGCATTTTCTCTGCTGTTGAACCTGGGCGGTACTGGAAGTCTGTTGGGCTGTGAGGTGAGCAGGGGGCTTCGAAGCGGTGCTTGTAGCCTCTGAGAATGCAGCTGTGTCGAGGGAAAGTGGCATGAACAGTAGAGCACGGTGGTGGACATTGCTTAGAAACGATCGCAGAAATTTAATCTGGAAGCAAAAATGGACAGAGCCTGCCTGGGAGAACCGAGAAGGGGAATCTTAAGAATTTAAAAGCAGAAATAGAAATACAATTTTTCTTGGGATTCTTCTGTTGTGTGACATTCTCATTGACTCTGTGGCACTGAACACTGTAATAATTCTTCAAATATTGAAGAGACCTTTTCAGGGAGAGGAGGGATGTAATATATCTGCAATCACTTGGTTCTGTCAATATAAAAATAAATTGCCAGTACCCTGTTGAAGAAACCTGCTTGGCTACAGGCTAATATTATTCAGGATAAAGAAAGGAGGTGATAAGTTTCAGAGGCTCTGGTGTAAGCAAACGCTTGAGCTATACACTGGCTTCTTTTGTTCAGTGCTGATAAGTTGGTGTCAGGCAGCAAACTGGGATCTGCCAGCCTCCTTAGCTCTGAGAGATTACCAAACAGCATGGGAGCCTGCAAAAAAATATGGGTCATGATGCTGAACAATAGGCAAATCTCACTGATGTGTCTTTACTTATATAATTGGAGTTTTAACAAGCTCAGGATCTGCCCCTTTAAGAGTAGGTATGAATTACATCCTCAAAATGTTGCAAAATGAATCTGCCCACCAATGAGCCTGTCTCCTCTTGTTTGGTGTCTCCATTGAACTGTCCTGGCCCTTAGTCTTGCAATCTATCTCCTTCTGTGTACAAAATACTACACCACATCGAACGGTTGACTGCAAACAAATTATCAGGTAAAACTCTATGAAAAGCAAATACAGAAGGCTGTGAACATCAGTCTTGTTTCTGAACTTGCCTAAATATTTGTAAAACACTTTCTGTTTATATTCCTAGTGCTCGTAGAAATGTAAAAGGCTCCTGAAGTTACTCAGCAGATAGTGTTAGATATCTACAGACTCTGCTTATACCTTTGTTTCTTTTGATCCGTCTGTTCATAAAAATTGCTGTTGTCTGTCCAGATCTTTTCAGATGTTTCATGTCTAAATTTTAATCTTTACTTTCCTCTCTCTTCTGGAGAGTACAGAGCCCCTGATGCCTTAACAAACTGGCACACTTTGATAAATGAAGCTGCAACACTTTTCTGCAGTATTAACAGTGATGTATATATTAACATCACTGAGGGGGACTTAGACTACATAGCACTACAATACAGAGAAATAGGTTTCCCAAGGATACAGAGACTTGTCCTTGTATTAAATGTTTTCATATTTAACTGGTTCCCAGAATAAGCAACTCTTACCTGTTAATGTATGTATTCAGACAGTCTGCTTATGAGATTAAATTGAAGTTAAACTACACTTAATTTATACAATTAATATTTGTTTTTAATATCTCTTTAGAAGCAGTTTTTAGACATAAGACAAAAAATATTTTTGTTGATTTACTATTCGATACGTGCTGTGAATTAAATTCTGTGCTCTAGCCACAGAGCATGTGGGTTTACTACAGTCCTTAAGGCTGCAGATTTAGGTTTGATACTTGAAATCACAGACCTGCTTTTTGCTGTTTGTCAAGATGGAGGCTCTTGCTTTAAAGCACTGGTTTTGCTTAGGCAAATCACCCAGGCTCCTTGCTCGGCTGCAGACTGCCTGGGGGAAGACAGGAAAAAATACTTATACTCCAAATAGAGAACATATTTAGGCATCTTATCATACTGGATGGACACTGATGCAATTCACAAAAGTATCTATCGCTCTAAAGGACTGTCTAAATTTTTTTATTTCTTTATTTTTGGACTTGCATTCCCACCTGTGAAATGGGCAGGTGACTCTGTGCCTCACAGGAATGATACAGAGGAAAACACAGTGTAAGGCCTGCATATCAAATTATTCCTCCACAAAAGATTTGAAGTTTTTCAGTTTGAAATTTCTCCCAGGGAGAATATTGCTGACATCACTATCACTCACAGTGAGGAATATTTTTGGTATGCAAGGTTAGGAGAAAATTTCTCTTTGAGAATATAGATTACAAAGCCTTGTTACAGTTCAAGTCTAGAAGTTATTACAGAATATTCTAGATTAAGAAGAAAACGTTAAACCTCAAATTACTTGTGAGAACAGCTGTTTCCCAGGAGAACACAGCAGTGCTGCACCGTCCAAAGGGCCTGTTCTCTGCTCAGTTCCTAGTAAACACGAGCATTTTTCTCCACAGCAGTTTAAGCACAGTTCCTCTTTGTTTATACAATTCTACTGCAAGACCTTGATTTTTTCAGATTTAAATGTACAGCTAAGCAGCCTGTTCTGATTAAATATTTTTTTTTTTCCTGGGGGTATTTCTCTTTGGTGCTTTAAGAAGGATTTAAATGTCTCTAACCTGCTAGTAATGCACATGTGGTATCATGATGCTTAAAACCCCATGTTAACAAATCTGCGTAGGCTGGAGGTCAGGCTTTTTCAGTCAGCTGTCAAGTGTTTTGGGATATCTTTCGTGACTTACTGGTGGCTTTGCAACTCAGATTACACAGTATCTCAAATGTGTGCTGTGAATTTTAATTCCATTTTATGTTCTTTCTATTATGAGTGTGAAAGGAGGAACAGAGCAGGGAAATAGCAATAAGACGCACTGTTGTATGAAAACATTCTTACGAGTAATTTGCATGTAAAATTGATACAGATTTTGCAAGATAAATCTTTGTGAATGCATTTGCAAAAGCTGTAGAGATTTATATTTTTGTTTTTACATTTGTATTTCACTACTCTCTCACGTTCTTATGTATCTGTACCCATTCACGCATACTGATCAGTTGTCATTACCTTAGGCCCTCAACAGGATGATGACTACAATTAATTTCTATGCTCTTGTTAAACTTCATAGACGATTGAATTTTAGCTTGCAAGGGATGCAAGAGCTGTGCCACAAACCAGGTGTCTGAAGGAAAAATTTGAAAAGGGCAATTTTACTGAACAATTATTGTTTCACAGTCTTCCTCCCTTTACTTAAACCCACGTGAAAACGAATTATAATGTAGAATTATTGCAGCCCCAATCGAGCACACTTGCAAACATTTTCTATCTTTTGTTCTTTCTAATCTAAATTGAATCTGTGAATAATAATGTTTTCATTATGTGAGTGGGGGAAAAAGTAACCCTTCTGAGCAAAAGTGTGACTATATATGAAGTCCTACTGAGCAGAGCAATAGTTAAGTGAGCTAAATGCTGCCTTTAAGTGCCACTATCAGATGATAACATTTTACCAGTGCTCCTCGTTCTTGAGGCTGTCCACACTGAGTCTGTGTGACAGGGATTCCCGAATTATGAGTATCTTGCTCTGGCCAAGCCTGCGTCTCGCTGTATCCTCAGTAAGTGCAAGAGGTGCAGTGTCACTTGTTGCTTGCAAAAACTTTGATCAATTGTACCCTGTTGCTCACAAGCTGAGCCCAGAAAAGGGACTCATGAGCTTCCACAAAAATTAATTATTAATCACATTTGACATTTGTCTAGCACAAAATTACACTGTATTCCATAAATTAGAAATTACTGTATGGTGTATATTCCCTCCTCTCAAAATCTGTTATATACAAAATCTTTTCTGGCTAGTCCTGAATGAGTAATTGTTACAGATGTTGTCTCAAAAATCTGACTAATTCTCCATACCTTTTCATCTTCCTAATCTTAATTAAATCTGTGACTGAAGAGGACACATGATGAGAATGGAAAAAATCATCTTGTATAAATCAAAAGCAGTGATATGAAATCAAACTGATCGGGAAAAAATTGTGGTTTGTATATAAACTATTAAGGAGCCTTTCTTTACCTCCCCTGTCCCCCCCACATCCCCCCCTTTTTGTTTAATAAATTGAAGGGACAGAATCGCTGTTCAGCTCCTGAGGCAAACAGAGCTGAATTCTGCAGCTCGTACAGAGGCCTCTTGTGCAGCAAGAGCTGCACTGCATCTGGTTTTCTGAGAAATGCGCTGTGCTTCCAAAAAGCGTAGTTGTTTTTCTCTCCATCCATTCTAGTTGAACCACTCTGCTTCCCTCCGCGACTGGCCGATACAAAAGACCCCCTTTCTTGCTGAGGTTATTTTTAGCTGTAACCCGTTACCTGATGCAGCTCACAACCTCCCAGTTGACTGTCACAGACTGGGGGGAGAAATAGCCAGAAACGAGTGAAGAGCAAAATCCCCTCGGATCAGCCCTGAGGTGTCAACATCTTTGCGTGTACGCAGCAGCTGGGCCAAATTGGTGTGGTACCCAGTGGAGAGGACAGCTCCAGATCTGGAAGCACTGCGGTACCTCACCCAATTAAACAAAGCTCTCTTAATTAGCTCAAGCGCAGTATCTAATTGACAAAGTTTGTTTATGACAGTAGCTATGAATTTGTCACATGCTGCTGTAGTGTTTGTAGAAGAAATCGCACCTAAATTGCTGATTGCAGTGGGTTAGGCTCATGTAAACCTGGCTTGAATAAGAGCATGTGTAAGAGTTTGCAGAAACCTCTTTTCTTAATTTGTCAATATCTTTAGATAAACTGATGCATGTTTTCTGCATGCTCAGAGCTGAGTGTTGGTATAAATCAGACCCAAATTCATTAGTTTTGCTTGAAACCAAGGCAAGAAGGAGGAGCATTTTAGCCAGTTCTGGGGTTTTGCGAAGTTTTGGGAATTAGGATAGGAAGTGGTTTATTGTAAATCAGTTTGGCTATATGCTGTTATAGTAAATGACAAGCAAAGTTCACTTGATACATATTTAAGTATCACAAGAGCAAACTAATAAAATGAGATAGGATTTTTTAGAATTATATATAAACCCTCGTATTCAGTCAAAATACTGAATTAACCTATTTTCCCATCTAGATTCTTTCAAATAGAAAGAGATTCAGACCTTGGGGCAATTTCAGCAATAAGAAGGTGGTTTAATTTCAGCTTTTGAGGTTTTGGCTTTAAAAAAAATTAATGTTCACAGGTGCTGATTTTTAGCTTATTTGCTGCTCAGAGCTTGTTTGGCAGATTTACTGTAGGCTGCATTTGGCATAAGTGGATTGATAAACACCACATACTGGATTGCCCTGTGAAATAAGAAGAACAAAACACACCTTCCAGTGACACCAGTGCTGTGAAAATGCTGTTTTTCTTAAGTGTCTGAATGAAGGTAAATTTTCTCTTGGAGAACTTCAGATGGGCTCTGTGGTACCTGGCAAATATTTTGATTGGTATTAAAATTTGAGGTGCAGCTTTCATGTATCTAGGGCAAGACTCCTTTTTTACTTTAAACTACCATAGCTTTGTTAACTTTCTCTCCTTGAAGATCTGCTCTATGCAGCCATATAAGATATGGAAGAAACAGCTGCAGTCTCTGTCACTCAGTAAATGTATTACAAATGAAAGGAATTAATGCCTTGAACATTTTGTTCTTGTGCTATTTTGGTGCAGAACATCATAAATTTAGTAAATATGTGAAGACATGAACACAACAAAGTCACTTAAGTTCGAGATCTCTGAATTTTTGTTTATCCACATTCAAAGTCAAGTACTGCCCGTGAGCATATGTCTCTTTGAATAAAGCAGGGATTCTCATTTCCCAACCCAGGAGCCCAGGAAACATTAAGAGAGCTGAGCTTGGGCTCAGGATCAAGAATAGGCTCCTTGCCCCCAGCCTCTCCCCGTCCTAGGGAGCAGGCAAGTGTGGCTTCTGATAAATGTGTTTAAATGTGAATTGCATAATATTTCATAGCAATACCAGATCCAAAAGTAGTCCAAGGAGAAAGATCTTAAAGTAATTTAGTTTCTAGGGGAAAATTTAAACACAGACGGTAATAAGAAATAAAACGACCATCAGATATGTATCATTTTATAATCAGTGTCAGCTTTGCTACTGCAGATTAACTGCTATTACTTACCTGCTGAAATTCAAGGTTGAAAAGGCTTATTGTTGCTCAGCTGATTTCCAAAAAGCACTGTTCTAGAAAGAATATACAGTATATTGGTACTGTATGTGCTATATTTTCAGTGCTGCTGTATATTTGTGTATAGAGGTGCTGGAAGGCTATCATAATGCATTGGGACAATGCCCTTAATGATGCACTTCAACTTGGTCAGGCAGTCGGATTAAATGGTTGTTGTAGGTCCCTTCCAACTGAAATAGTCTATTCTAAATGCCTGTCAGAGTAGTGCCATTTCTTAATTGCTCTTTAGCTTGAGAATAATGAGTTAATAAAAACATTTAATGTGAACTTGCTAAGAAAAGTTCAAGGTAGGTTTTTTGGGAAGATGCCTTTTGAGCTAGGTTTTTCTTTCTAAGGCAGTTTAGATTTTATGGAAATCTGATAATATTGACGAATGAGTATATATTTATAATGGAAATGGTACAGCATATGTTGTAATACCACGTTTATCTTCTTGGCGTGCTCAGTTACTGTCCTGCAAAAGGGTTACTTTTCAATTGTGAGAAAACGGTTTATTCATTAGTACCACGGACTTTCTTTCTGCACTATTATAGTGACTCTCCTCATCAGTGAGCAGAGCAAGAGTCTACAAAGGAGCTGAAGAGAATTTTGTGGCAGTTCAAATCATTCCAGAATGAAACTATTGAAGAGCTGTAACCAAGCACTAACCAAAGATGGATTTGAACCTGCTGGCTTTATATTTGATAGTGTTTCTTTTGAACACTTTCCTGATGGATTCATTTTTAACCTTGTGTTTCATTTACTTTGTGATATAGACTGTATAGATAATGAAAGCCACAATGAGTTTTAGGCTATGAATGAGAAATTGAAACACTATTCATTTTCCACTGTTGTAGTAGCTACACTTGAGTGCTGCATTCCATTCCCCCATCCTTCTCAAAACTTTTGAACAATTCAGCTGTGTAAAAGTTGTCCCCAACACTGTCTACAAAGGAGAAGTTTTGTTGAAATCAAGGTGGGTTATCTTGGGACTGAGAGTTGGTCCTAAGGGTAAGATTTTTTTCAAAAAACAACCCTCAAAAAAAAGGCAATGACTCAAGAAAGCTTGAATATAATCTTGAAGTGGACAGAGAAGTGTATTTTTCCACTTGAGCTGTTTTTATAAAAAATAACTTTCTACCTTTGTACTTCAAAAACATCAGCTGACATATGTATCATTCTGTGTTGCAGTTTCTTTATTGATTTTTGTGGACTTGTGGCATCCTAGGCTTTATATTCCACACTTTCCCTCACCTCAGTTACAGAGCGCATATACTTTGCTTCAGCAGAACTGCAGTTTTCTTTGTTATGATACAGTGATAGCAGAAATGTGAAAATTTGCTACAGTTTGCTTGTATTTCTTATTCTGCCACAAACCTCAAGATATTCAACGGGAACTTGAAAAGCTTTTCTTGAGCTAAGATGTATTTTAAAAGTATACAAGGTTGTTAAGGTTGCGCATACTTTCTTTGATACTATAAATGAGGAACTTCTAAGGAGTCACTGTGTTATTAGTATGTACGTTAATGTAGCTGTTGGAGAAATCTCACATTACGAGCAGAAACTCTGGAAGGGGCTGTTGAATTATTGAATTGATGGCAACACAGTGTTAATAGAAAATTTTTGCCTTTGAAAGTCCACTTCTGGGTTATTTCTTTTTTTTTTTTTAATTAAAGGAAATATATTTTTATTCATGATTATGTTAATTAAAAGCATATTTATTCAGTTTATAGACTAAATACTGTAAGAAAAAGAGCAACAGCCCAGGAAATAGAAGGAAAGAGACCTGTTGGCTTCTTTTGTGGACTGCAATTACATCTATATAATAATTTCTGGCTTAAAAATAAACAAACAAGAAATGCATGAGAAACTCTGAAAGCCCAGGTTCAGCCAACAGCATGGAGAGTGTCACACAGTAGAACAGTGCTGGTGAAATCGTGTTGGATAGACCTGGGAAAATGCAAAGGTGTGTTAGACTAATGTCAGAGCCTGATCACTTGGGCAGGTTCTGAAAGGCTGCAAAATTCCAATAATAAAGAATGGAGGGGGGGAAAAAGGAAATAAAAAAAGTAAACAGTCATATATTTCTAGTCTTGCAAGTAACATTTTTTAAGTTTATATTCTCCCAAGGTAGGTGGGTAGCAGCAGGTGGAAGGTAGAGCCACTCGAGTTCTCCTGCACTGGGGATCTTTCAGGTGTTCTGTTAGGGCAATAGCGAAGCTTTGAGAAGGTAGGGAATAACGTGTGGTTCTTCCTACTATAGGTGAACTTATAAAGTAAGAAAACAAAATTCCAAAATTAAATGTTTAATTAAAACAAGACAATTTTGCAAAAATTTAGCACTCTCTTTAATCTTGTCAACCTTCTGAATGTTGATAACATGTTGGTTGGTTGGTTTGTTTGTTTGTTTTGTTTTTTAAAGCCAACAACCACCCCCCAAACACCTGGGTTTGAGGCATTATCTCCCCCAGACAGAGACTCCCAAAGGCTTTTTCTAATTCCTTAGTTCTTGTGAGATAGCAAACCAAAGTGCATCAGCATAAATAAATGTTTAAGAACCTAAGGAAGCAAGACTTGTGAATGCAAAACACTACATTGGGCTATAAGTTACTTTGCGGTGCTATTTAAAGAGGAATATTCAGATAGAGAAATTTATTATCGTTTAATAATCTGTTATTTTGTAATTAATATATTAAAAGCAAATTACTTCGGTGACATTTTGGGGACCAAATTAAGTAAAATGTCTATGGTATGTTAATTTGAGCTCATAAAAGGCTAATTTGAATATGTAATTTGGATCAATTAGAAGCCTCTTCTCAACTTTAAATAGTGTTAATAGAAATGTAAAAACTGAGTAGCTGTTAGGATTAAGAGTGATACATCCGGGAAAAGCAAATTACAGTGCCATTTTTTTGAATGCAAATGAGGATTAAATTTTAAAGAGAATAGGCATATATATAAAAATATGTAATATCTGCAAAAAAGTCAATTCATTTTTTTTTAACAAAAGTCTTTGTAGATAGTCAGTTTTTCATGATTAGTTCTTAGTTTTGCCTGAAAAATAGACAGACAATAGTAACATTTTTACTTCCACAGAAAATTAATTGTGGGAACTCTCACAGAAAACAAAGTGGCATTAATTTTTTCCCAAAAACTTAGGAGTAAAAACTGCAGGTTAATTTTCATCTTTTTTAATTACAACAGTGGTGTTAAACTGAATTTAAGTCAGGGTAAATGAGATTAAAATCTGCCCTTGATATTTAATAATCTATACAACATTTGTAACAGAATTCCACAGCAACAGCAAAAAAAAATTGTGGGCGGAGACTGGTTATGGATTTTGAGAGTGCTCACTTCGTTTATGGGATGGGCAAGTCTTATGGTGAGTTTTAGGAGAGGCTTACAAATATAAATAACTCTTTGTGAATTATTTTCTGTATAACTGGTTGTTATTGTATCAGGTGGTGGTTGCAGCGAGAGGATTCAACATCACGTGTGATTTACAACGTGTTTGTGGCTGTTGAGTACCCACAGCAGCCAGTGCGGTGTCAGGCTGGTGTTTCACAGCCGAGCGTTGGCGGGACCTGATTTTCTGGTGGGGTCAGGAGCAAGCAGAGCCAATGTGGTGCAAAAGGGGGAATGAACAAAATGCTTTAAATGTCCTCAGGTTTAACAATCCCTTTAGGTGTCTGGTGTTTTCAAGTTCTCTTTATAAAACCGCTTGTATCAAATGGAGGGAGATCTTTGTGTGGCAGCTGGAGTTGTGGTTGCGGTACGGGCCAACGCAGCCTTGCTGGTGTCGCGTCTCCCTTCCCCAGGTCCCTGTCACACCTGCTCTGGACAGGCCAGGAAAAGCAGCTGGGAGGCAGCTTTTTATAAAATGCTCAAATCCACAGCAAAGTGACCTGCCTTGCCATTGGTGCTACTGACAGCAATTGTAGGTTGGTTGATTTTGCTGAGGGACGCCTATGTCCCTAAGCATGTTTTCAGTTTTGGTGTGCTTGCATGCCCTACAGAGATGCTTTTCTTTAAATGATATATTCTAACAATATCTTGCCAGGATGCTTGTTGCTTATACTGGAAGTTGCTGAATTTTCCTGCCAGCAGTCCAGAATACTGAGGCTCCAGGCTGCTAAAGGAGCAGTTATGTACTACATATGTGGCAAAGTCAGTGTTCTGGAATGTATATATTCAAGATTACTTTAAAAAAAAAAAAAAAAAAGTGGAGAGAATATATTTTCTTATCCTCCATCAAATGTAAAATCTCAAGCTGTAAATTCATTAATGAAAACCCAAGGGTGTATTTGTAACTATGACATTTTGTGTGGCAGCTTTATGCACTGCTGCTATGCTACTAGGCTTATTAAACTATAATTTCAAGAAAATTATTACAACAGGGTGGAAAACCTATAGAGTCCATTTGAGAAGAGACAAGAATAATTAAAATCACAGATTATCATCAATGGCATTCAGCTCCAGTTAATTTAGATCCATATTGGGTCGTTCTTACATACTGCTTTTCAGAGACTACAGAAAAAAGCCGGTCTTTATGCTGCAGGAAAACATTATTATGATCATGCTACCTGAGAAGTTTATTTTAAAGTAAATTGCTGCATGTTTATGAGAAGAAGAGTGTTTACAGTCTACAGCATGTGCATTAAGTGTAGTGATGACTTCACTTGGCTTCTTGCCCTCAATTTAAAATAATTTCCTTCTAAACCATACATTACATCAATTCAATCGTATATTAAAACAAGCCTTACAATACTGAAATTACATTTACCAGTACATGTCTGCAGGGAGTGGCACAAACTCAGATTTCTTATTGTGCAAGCCACATGCTATAGAAAAAGATGATGTTGAAAATAGAAAAAAAAGGTGGGTTTTTTTCTCCTATTACAGTGGACTCGTGGTAACAGTTCCTGGGATTTTATGTGGTTGTGGTGGTGGTGGTGGGGAGGTTTCTTAATATCCAAACAGGGACAAATTTCCACCCTTTCCGCCCTTGCCAACCCAGTCTGTGTGTCTGCAGCTGCTGCACCTATTGTCACCCTCCAGCACGGCTTCCATTGCTTTACTTGTTTGAAAAGTCTGAAGAGGAATGTAGTACCAAATAGCTATGATAGATTTCAGAAATTTAAAAAACTTAGAGCATCCTGTTTTGTGTTAGCGTGCTGATGGCCGTGCTAGCAACAGAGCGGGGGCTCTGGGCTGGTGGGGGCTCTGCCGCTGGGGCACGAGCATTGGTCACCACTGGTGTGTTGGGTGTCTTTTACGCAAAACTATGTCTTCTAGAGAAGACACTGCTCATTCCTAACACATTTTATAAGCTCTTCTATGGAGAAGCTAGCTTCAAATATTAGTCTTGCTTATCAACATATAGCACATTTACTTGCGTGTAGCGGATTTGGGTTTAATGTTCTTTTTGCTTTTTTCCTGCCACTTTTAGTCAGTGCGATTTTACATTACTTCAAATATTCTTTGCCACAGTAGTTCGGATTGTAGGAACTGTGATGGCTAAATCATCTACAGTTTGGTGGGATCTACTATTCCAAAACAATGACCAGCAAATTGTTCAATTGCTTGGTGTTCTCTGTACCACCCCCAATAATGTAGGTCTCTCTGGAGTACCTTCATTTATTCTTACATATGCCAAACAACATCATTCAAACACCATAATGACTAGTGATATTATGGCCTGGATTTTGTTTGAAAACACTTATGATCCAAATCAAGCATCATTTGAAAGGAGTTTGAGTGTTATTGTGAAGCATTGGACTGGAACATTTAAAAACTCTTTACCTTTAAAATGACAACTTAAAAATTGCTTGGTGTTATACATGTGCTAAATAGAACACTTAATTTAGGATGATATAGGTGGTCTTATGTGTGCTGACTTCCTAACTATTTCTAACTAAAATATATGCTTCACTTGAAATTATGTATGTGTACTAGAAGCTGATTGCTGGTGAAACATGGCATACTTCATCCATGTATCATTCTACAAATCACTTGCAGCAATCTGCAGTCATTATGAGCTAAATATAGACTTAGTGTCCTATCTTGCTAGTCAGTATAGCTGCTAACACAATCCATAGCAGAGGAGATAGGATATGAAGTATTGCTGTCTGCTTCAAGGAAAATAAATTCATGTAACCATTCATCTATAAAAGGTATGTTTAAAGCTAGCTTTATGGCCAAACTTGCAAGATGAATTACCGCTGAAAGAATTAGTTGCATCCTTGGAATAAAAAAAGGGTAATAATGGCTCATGATGCAATAGTATTACGAAGCTCAGCTGATAACGAGAGGATGATGCATTTTATTACCTAGCCTCATTTGTCCATTCACCTCTATATCAACTTAATTCAGTGGAGTGAACTTTCCTGATCTTAGTATGTTACTCACGCATAATAGTAAATACAGATTTTTTTTTTTTTAAACAGATTACATGGTCTAATTTTACTATAAAGCTCTATCTGTCATCTGCTTCACTGATGTTTCCTTGCAGTTTGAGAATATGCTGACTAATGACCAGCCTGCAGTGGGACTCACGTCAGGGAAGTAGTAGATGCACGGCGATGTTTTTATGGACCCAGACACAGGCTGTGAGGTTCACAGCCCTTAGGTATTGGTGGGAAGTCATGGATCCTCTTTTAGGGTACCCCTCTGTCAGCCATGGGCTGATGCAGCAGTGTCACGTTTACATTTTCAGTCTGCTTGTCGGTCATCTCAGAGATGGAGACTATATTAGCCCCTGTAGTCACTGTGGCAGGACAAAAGGACTGGATTTTGTTTTACTATCTGCTGTATTCACCCATTAAGAGGTGGCATAAATATGAGTATAAAGTTGTATAAATCCTATTAGAGGAGTAAACTGAGTTTCTGAAAGTTTCCTAGTTCTGATGTCCTCACCCAAAACTTCTAGAGTTGGTGGGATTCTTTTTATCTTCATTTTACATGCATCTCACTTTCTCAAAAGCAATTAAATTTCATCATTTTAATTCACAGCTTTCCCTTAAATAAATTAGAGAAATTCCAGAACATTTTTATTTTATTATGCAACTATTCATAAGTAAGTTCTGATAACTTCATACATGGACATAAATTTTTTATATGTGATCCTTCTGCGTGATGCATTTTGAAGTTACGATCTGTAGAGTTTGGAAGAAAACGTGAGCAGTATCTGAACAAATCCTGTCTGGTTCAGTCACATCAGTGACTGGTCTGGCATGGTCTGAAGAGCCATTTTACCTGTAGATTAAGCAAGTGTGGACAGATGTTGCAATATACACATGGAAAGAAGGCTAAAATCTGCAAATGCATGCCTACGAGCCTCACAATTGTTACAATTGTCTAGCACCACGACTAGGCAATAACTAGACAATAATGTCCTAACTGTTTAGCAGAGATGTTGATGAGCTTAACAAGCAGCAAACATCTGGCCTGAAGGTTATGCTATTAAAAAATCAGGATTCTAAATACTTGGGGGCAATTTTGGATCAGAAGGCAGTGAACAAGTTTTTTAACCCATACACTGAGGTAGGAACACGCTTTAATGCTGAGTTACTGAATGCACTCTGTCTTAAAGTACTTATCTTTATAGGATCTTTTCATTCTCCCTCTACTGCTCCAGAAACCTGTCACACTGAGCATACCTCTATCTTAGATAAAAAGGCTTTTTCAACTCAGCAAGTTGTGGTTGGTTGAGATAATGCAAGGTTTTGATAGCAGTAAAATAGCCTTAGCACAAATGAAAGACTTTTGCCAAGAATCTTCATCAAAAGTTAGTTCCCATCACAAATTTGCCACCAGGTGCAATACTTTCAAGAAGACCACTTTAGAATTAAGAGGATGTTGAATGTAGGTTAAAACAGAATTGTCTCTACTCAGCGTAGGTCTGCCTAGAGATAAAATTGGAACTAGAAATCCATACTCTGTGAACAGCTGTTTTAAAGCAGCTTCTCTTTAAGATGGTAGTAAAATGCTGCCAGGAGCTATTGATGCGGTGATCTGAGTATTCCTATTATAAATTAATAATGAGAGCTGTAAGGATCTGGAGCACAATACAGTTTGTTACAGATTTGATGGTCAAATGAAACTTCTGTGATATCATCTGCTTGTTCCTTTTTTTTCTTTGCCAGCCTGTGTGACCATAACATTTTTCCCAAAACTTTAAGACATCTCAAGAAGCTAACTCAATATTCTGAAAACGCTGGCTCAGTCATTGCATTCTGAAGTAATTAGTGCTTGAAAAGGGCAAAGGTGTTACAGTGGGTAAGCGTGCTCACCTCGGTCAGCCAGTTCCTCTGCTAGGGTCAGGTTCAGTATCTACTGATGACATTGGGAGACTCCAGTAAAAAGTAAACCCCAAACCACTATACTTTTTGATCAATATTTTCAATCGATTTTAATTGCTAAGAAGGCAGTTTGGAAACCCAACTAGGAACTGTATCTCAAGTCTATTTTAGAACTTTGGCATGAAGAGAGAAATTTTAACCTGATGATCTTCTAAAATGATAAAGGCAGATTTAATCATTGCACCAATGTATTCAAACATCAAATTACAATCAATCGTTAATGCATGGATTTTACCAATGGAAGTATATTGAAGATGAATGCCTTTTAATGGCAAGGGTTTAGACCCGTTACTTTGGGACAATATCTTCTGGATCAGTAAATTATGTATGTTATTAGTTCTTTTTCCTATCTATGCCAAATAATGAATTGTCTTTTATAACTTAGCCTTGGATACAGAAGAATTCCTTGGCAGAATGTGTGTACAAAGGGGAAATAAAGCAGCACCTCAACCTGGTAGGTGCTTTAATATTTCTTATGCAATATAGCATCATAACCTATCAGTGAAGAGAAGCGATACAGATTGAATTGTATCAAGTCAGATGAATCAAAAGCCTTTTTTTTTTTTTGATGGATGACTTTATGTTAAATCTCTCTATATATATTAATACTTCTGGGGTGATATGGAATTATCAGGATCTGCAGTTCTCATGTCATTACATGGTCTGTATACTTTCAAAAGACTTAGACACCAGAAAGAGTTTATGCTACATGTATAGGATGACAAAAGCCTAAACAAACTTACCTCTAAGAGCAGTTGTTTGCAATTTGTTCACCTCCATTTTCTGAGGTTGAAGTCTGAACTGACTAGTCATACATGACCTGAGGGAGCAAAATTGCATCTCGCATCTCTCTGAGTTTATAGAGTTCAAAAGGTTGATTATATGTTTTCAATAGCAATTTTCTAGTTCAGTAGTTTACTGTATCAATTACTGTACACTGGGAGATGTGCAACAGTTCCTATTGCATGAATGCACAGCAGATATCATAATACAGCAGTTTCAGAACTACCTTGGGGGTGTTTTTCTTGCTTCATCTCTGTTTTTCAGACTTCTGTACCAAGCATCAGGGTTGTTACATCAGATACATTGATCATTAATTCAGGTTTTCCTATGTAAACCGTAAAGCAATGAGCAAACACAATATTAGGATAATAAGAAGCATACATTAAAGTAAAATTATATTCAGTGGCAGAAAATATGGCAAATTATTTTAAACAGATAACATCCTCTAGAATTCCTTGGAAACAGTCTTTCTCTGAGACAAACCTATAAGGCTGTAGGGAAAGGAACAAGTCAAGATGATAAGATTGGAAATGGTAGAAATCTAGAATACAGGAGCATAGGATTTAAATAGTCGGATCCAATTCTCTGTAGACACTGTGCTTAAGACCCTTAGCTCTAAAGAGCACACATAATACCTACTCTAGCTCTCACCTGCACTGCAGCCCACAAAGCCATCTTCCAAGACTTGAGCAAACCTAAAATTTTTGAGAAAAGAACAAAACCCAAACTGTGTACCACAGGAGAACAGCTTAAAAGCCTATGTTCTGCTTCTGAAACGGCTGGGAAAAAGTACTAAATAAAACATAGATGACCTTAAGATGATGACTGTCTTCCAAAAATATTTTTCTGGACAATTAAATGACTAAATGAATGTGTAAATACAGAGCAGATGTGATTATTTTTTTTTTAAATATACAGTGTACACTTTGTACTCTGCAGCTCATCAGCCTGGACAGACAGGAAGCCTTAATCCTAAGGAAAGCAAGGAAAGAACTCACAGAATAATTTCATGTCTTTGTGTCATCCTATTGCTCCCTCAATGTCTTTCTCCATCAGTTATCTACAAGTAGATTGAATCTAAATTCTGCTGCTTGTTCTGTGTAAATACTGCAAAATGCACGATTAAAGGTTCAGTCCTCAGACCTTTATCACCTTAGATCCTGTAGCTTCCTCTTTAACTTGAGTTTAACAATCCCCTGTCTATAACTCTTCAGAATGCTACACATGTATAGTGAGTGATCACAAAAAGAGGCATAGTGCTTGCTTTTGTAAATGCACTATAATTTACACGAACTTGTCATTGTGTGAGCATAAAGGATGTATAGAAAAGTTTTGTGCTGTTCTATCTGTCCTTTACTCAGTAATTAAGAGCGCACTGATACAGATGTATTGTAGACAGATATTATCCAAGTCCTGACAAAGAACAAAAATTATTCATCTAATCTGTCATCATGGCCATCTTGAATACTAACTAGAGCACTGCTTGATCAGAATTGTCAAAAGACACTTCCACTGCTCTCCTACCAGGGAACATATTTTCTGGCAGATGCTGTGTTTCCTATGAACTACAAAGAATCTCTTCTGCTTCATTTTGCATTTTTCTGGCCATGAAGGAACAGAGCATTATAAATGTATCTGTCTTTATTCCTTTCTCTGCTGAATGGATTCTTAGAGAAAAGCCTTTCATGACTTTGTTAACATGCCTTTGTTGGCTGGATAATTCTTAAAGCTGACCTTTTATTTTTTAAGTACATAAAATTCTGTCAGTCCTTCATTTCTGCCTGTGTGGTGGTGAGCCTAGAATGGAGGACCTAATTCTATTCTTGATGTTTAGAATTTTGATTCCACTGACTTCAAAGGAGTTGATTCTGATTTATACTGTGGATATAATAGCAGACTCAGGCTTTATGACAATAGACAATAATGCAGTGTTTTAATGTAGCTTCAAACTCCGTTCAACTCCAGGATTTGTGTTTAAGCTCTCATTGACATTGCACACACATCGTGAACATCTGGGGAGAGAGAGGACCCTGAACTGGAGAAATGATTCCAACTACCACAGCTACTTTTCTCTTTTATGGGAAATTCTATCGCACCCAAGGGTATGCAGCTTGTCATTTGGGAGCTGTATGCTTTGTAACCTCAGTGAGACATGAGAATTTATAAGCTTGGCAAGAGTTTCTAGTATCGCTGCCAGCCTTTATTCGTTATTCAGGGGGCAGGATCTGTTGTGTGTTTCAGGAGTACTTGTGGAGCGATCTGCTTGGGGCTCAATTAGTTGGCCTTGAATTCCTGTAGTCATGCTCTAATCCCTGGTGATAACTCAATTTTTAATAGAGTGTTTTGTTTCTATATTAGATTTTCATAAATTCCTGCTAAAGTTGTAGTATTGATTTAGAAAATGCAGTAAGTGTGTATCTTCCTCATTCTCCTATATTCTGAATGCTGTGAAGGTGAAAACAGAGGAATCACAGAGGCTTATAATTTGGTCATTTGGGAGAATTTGAGTGACCAAGCAACTGCCCAGAAACCAGGATATGACTCATAGCTAAAACTCAAGTCCCTGCTAAAGGTCACAGGTATTCTGGACTATAACATCTCAACGGAAAAGCTCTGAGCATTTTTACCATAGATAAAGAATGTATTTCTTTCTTAAACTCACTTCAGAAGTTTTCCAAAACTCTTATCTGAAACTTTTTAGAAAGCAAAGGCCGTGGCAGATACTCAGGGTGGAAAACTTTACCAAAGTTAGAAACTACATAAAGTTGGTCCACACTGGGATGACTCAGGCTACTTAAAATCTACGTAGTACTACCACCTCTATCTAAATTTAATAAAAAATTTATTCCTGTTCTGTAAGTAAAAACTGGTGTATATACATATATGCTTTTAATAACGTAGCTAAAAGTTTGAACACCTTCTACTCTATCAAACATATTGTTCTGGGAGGGCAGTCCAAGGTGCCAGATGTCAAACTATGGGAGATGCTTCCCCATCAAAGGCATCTGGGCTCATCTGCCGACTCTTTGAGCAGTGGTCTTGGCAGCTTGAATTTGCCTCTAGGTCATTAGTGTGGATAGGTTGCTAATAAACTTTCTGGGCTGCGTTATTCTCCTGACACCATTTTTGACTTATTTTGTACTCTGAAGAACCAATGCATTTTCATTCTGTTTGTGTATAAGACCTTGCATGAATTCGTTGATGAGATTTCTTCATAGATCTTCTCCTTGATTCCAAATGCACAATTGCTGTAGTTGTGAGTTATGTTTTCGGAATACTAAATATGTTTGAGGAAATGAACGCCTTTTAAAGTATCCTGAGATCTATTTTTCTTTGAATTTGAAGAAACAAGATAGTTTTAATTTATAACAGTGCAATCTTATGTGCAAGCCTTTCACTGTAATAGGTTCTGCTAAAATGTGTAAATCCTCAATGCATACTATGTTGAATTTACTTTGACTAATGTATACACATCATACTTCTTTTTATTTTATGCATGTCTATAATTTTAGATTTTTGGTTTGTTCTGCCATTTTTTAAATTTAATCTCATCTTTAAATCCATGCGTGCTGAGAAGTCAGGTCCTGTCCATGACGTAATGGTGTCTTGACACCTCGTGAGAGCTTTAAGATGTAGAAGATGGTGCCAACCAACATCCCCTGTGGTTTAGGATAATGCTGTTCTGCCTATGGTGCTTTACTGTAACACCTTTTTATGGTCTATGCAATTCTTGTAAGGGTTTAAAAACACCAATCAAATATTAATGACAAAATCCTGACATTACTTTAAATAGATAAATCAATAAGAGTAATGTTACAGTGCTCTGGAACAGTTTCAGTCCAGCAAAAGTGTGATTTTTCTTTTTTTTCTGTGAATAGTTACGTGTGAGTGATGCCAGACACGAGCATGCCAGGGGAAAGAGGGATGGTAGCACGAGCATCCTTGAGGAACCGGAGGGGTGGGTGCTGTGGCACAACGGGTGCTCCTGGTGCTTCCAGCAGTCTCTAATCCTGCTCCGCTCATGGAGCAGCTCCTGGAACCTGTGGCCCATGTCACTTCCCTGTTTTCCCCCCTATGTCAACATCATCATCTCTTTTGTTGTAGTTTACAGCTGTAGATTTAAAAAAAAAAAAAAAAAAAATCTTTAAGTTGGCATTGCTGCCCAAAGAGGCGGAGGGGTCCACTGCCATCTTTCTTTGAGGGGTGGGGGTTTGAGTAGCTGTGTGGTGACCCAGCCTGTTGGACTGAGCTGGGTTTGTAGCAAGCAGGCAACAAAATAAACTAATGGTGCATGGATGCATTCCTGATATGTACCTGTGATTCATGTGTACCCATGAAAACTGACTTTGGCAATCCGATAATTTCAAATTAAATTTTGAAATCATTGTTTCATGCTGCTGCTCAGCAAGGTGTAGCAGATGAGTGCCATGTGAACAATAACAGCATCAGTATTCTGCATTCGACCTCTGTCTGCAAGACATTTACTGCTGTGCTCTTTCTAGTACATGAAATAAAACTTGATGAAAAAGAATTTCTCATTTTCAGAGGGGTGCTTCTTGGTCTACTTAGGGCATGAATAATTATCTATTCTGAAAGAAATACCAGTAGGCAATGCAGCTGGTTATGTGAAAGGTTTATGTGGTGACTGCTTGCATAGGAACCTGCACTGGAAGATGTGTGGGGGTTTTGTTTGTTTGTAGGTTTTTTTGTTTGTTTTTCCTCTGGCCTTGCTTTTATAGCCTGGGGTTATTATTTTCTTCAATGGTGGAGAAATAGTTTGTTAAATTCTTAATAAAGTTGTTTGGTTTTTTTTTTTTCATTAGTAAATGCCATTTCTCTGATACCAAAATGATCTAAAAAAAGCAGTGACTTTGCATTCTTCCTTAATAACTTTAAGGAATTTTGACAAGCTCTGTGCTTGATTTGTAATTTTAACATATCACTACATATACTGTGACATAACTTAAAATATAAAGGGAGATGGAAGCAACATCAGAATGAAGTATTTAGGGAGATTCTATTTTATGAAGAAAGCAATGTTAAGATTTTAATTTTGTAGGATATATCCCTAAGCTGGTTCATCTCAAAATTTTCTGTGCACCGGAAACTGCAGAGTTCAACCAGCTCTAGCGGGAAGGCTCAGTACCTGGAGCCTTCATTAAGCAACCTGGGATTCACAGAGGGAAGTGCAACCCATGCATTAACACTGTAAAGTAAGTCTGTACCTTGTTTTGTGTTCTCTCCCACATCAGAAGATGCGGTTTCAGCTCTTCTCACCTACTATGCGAGTTGCTTACGAGGCTACTCTTCGGACACGTGGTGCTTGGCAGTATTTGCTGCTTTGCTTCTTTGACTTTCTATGAGTATGGGAGCTGGCATTTAATCTTCAGTGCTTCCAGCAGAATGTAAACTGCCAAGAACTGTTTTCAGAGGCAACATTTCTTCTTGCTACTTTTTTTTGCTTTCCTGCCTTGATTATAAGCCACTTGCTAAGAAAAGCAGGATGGCTTTTGCATTCCTCTGTCTGCCTTTCTGAGTTTGACCCTGCTTAGAAGATCAGATTGGGGAGGGGAAAAAAAAAAAAAAAAAAAAAATAGATTTACAGAACCTGTGAATTTGCTGTGTGAGTATTCACACAATTAGAAATTGGGTGATATCTGCAAAAAGTGCTATCTATAATTAAGGCATGGAAAATGCTTCTGTTCTTTTACTTGTCCTTTAATTAGGATAAATGTCTGTATTTCTACATAGCTCATTAGGAGAGAGTATGGAGGTCATCTGAATACATGTGGAAAGGGGGAGTTTTCCTTAAAAATAAAGTGAGATGGTGAGTGTGGTGCACTCAGGTACTCAGGAGCTCAGGGAGGCATGACCAAACTGCTTTAATGGCTTATGTACTGCAGAAGAAAAGAAGTGGAATGAGTGACTGGTAAGCAATAATGATAGTCCCTTTGCTGGAGCCCCTTTTTCCCTTGTTTTTCTTTGCAAATCATAAATATTCATGAGTGTGCATGCACACTCAGCATTCCTGCTCTTCTGTGCCGTGCTTAACACTTGTTTGCTTTTGTGGCAATATTGTTAATAAAACGCCTTACTCAGATATTCAAAGGGTGAAATGTACTTTTTATCTCATATGCTACTCAGCTAACTTTATTTATACAGTGCTGCAGTAACTGGTTCAGCTGCTCTAACTTCTATTGTATTCCCATAGCCACCTTTCAAGGTCAGACTGAGGCTGAATCAGTCATTAGCCAGATGATGTTTTTTGATGCTTCAAACAGTTGGTTGGGATTATAATTTGCCAAATGCCGTAATTTTAGCTTTCCATTTCAGTTTAAGCAGTTATCATGGTGGCATTATAATTAACAAGATTATGTAGTTGTAAAATTTGTGCTGCAAAGGATGGATACAGAATTTAGGAGAGGAAGAGGAGGTTAGAAAGGTGAGTTGCCCTGTATATGGGAGATCAGCAGGAGAGCTTGGAGCTCTGCCTGGGGAAGGTGATGAGCCAGCTGAGAGCTTATGGGTCAGACCAATATGGGGTGACATTGTGGCTGTCAGCTATACAACGCCTCTTCAGGAAGAAGTAGTAGATGAGGCCTTTTTCAGACAACTGGAAAAGCCTCACACTTTCAGGCCCTTGTCTTCACGGTGCACTTGCACCACCCAAATATCTGCTGGAAGGGCAGCACAGAAAGACACAAGCAAGCCAGGAGGTTTTTGGAGTACATCAATGATAACTCCCTAACACAGGTGATTGAGAAACCAATGAAAGGAGATGCTTTGCTGGACCTGATATCTACAGACAAGGAAGAACTGATTTGTGGATATGAACGCTGGGGGCAGACTTGGCTGCAGTGACCCTGAGTTGATCCACTTCAGGATCCAAATATAATGGACAAAGGCAAACAGCAGTATTCCAACCTTGGACTTCAGGAGAGCAGACTATGGCCTGTTCAAGGATGTGGTTGGAATAATCCCACGGGATAGAACCCTGGAGAGAAGATGGGATCCGGGACAGGTGGTTGATTTTTCAAGGATCTCCTTCTCTAAGATCAAGAGTGGTCCATCCTGATGTCAAGAGTGGCAGGAGGCTGCATGAATGAACAAGAAGCTCCTGAAAAAACTCAAGTTTCATTATGAAAACTGAAACTGGATCTAGTAAACTTCCAGTGTACTTGATGACATTTGATTGGAAGATGGAGTAATTAAGAAAATTTATCTATTTGCTAGTTCTTCAGAAGCTTGTGGTATGGATAAGTGACAAAGCTTTAGTGTATTCAGAAGCTACTTTAAAATGCTGGCATTGCAAATCTCACTTGGCTGCCTTTATAATGACTTTATTTTTCATTACTGGAATCATGAAAGGGTTCTAATGCATATATCTGTCAGGAGTTTTATGCAACTGGCAGAGAAAGAGTGTATCTCTGGGCTCAGATAAAACCACAATCATATTAGACTTGTCTAGTAACAGCTTGTCTGCTATTCCTAACTACTAATTCTTCTGCTGTTGGAGCTGTCCATGATCTAATTACCCAATGTAATTTATTAGGGATACTATATCTATATTAATCTGATACTATATTCTGCAAAGAATACTTTTTCAGAAATAAAAAGGAAGATCTACAGCCATTGACGAATTTCCCCTTTGTCTTCAGTAATTTATGTGGGAGAAATTGTGGCAAATAGAAGAGGAATAAAAGCTACCCACAAAGTCCTGTATTAGATTATAAATGCTTGCCTCAAATGGGAATAGGTAAAAAAAAAAAATTGTTGAGGATAAAAATGAGGTGGAAAAAAAAAACACTACACAGCACTTCGAGAAATAAAGGCTGTGTCTTCTCTTCACACTCTCCTCCCTTCCTCGTAGGCTTGCACGGCTTCTGTCCGAGACTTGCACGTTTATAGTGAGGTTATCCAGGTGCCGAGCGTTCAGGGCTGTGTGCGCCATCTGCGAGATCTCATTACATTTGGCCTTGGCTTGGATTGTCAGATTTTAAAATTAATTTGTGTTGCTTAACTTACCATAGTAGCCCAAAGCCATGTAAGTGTGAACTTTTTTTGTGGACCTGATCTACTACTTATTGACCATGATATGGGGAAAAATAGTATTTTCTAATCTCCTGTTTCACATTTTCTTGCTATCTTTGTCTGCAGATTCTGTTACTGCTTTTATGGCTGTTGTGGTTAGTTTTCCCTTATTTTCTTTTTCCTGTACAGTTCATTATTTGCACCCACAGAGGGATTTTGTTAGCCACCTACCTTCTTCAGTGAAATGGAAGTTTAATACTATTACCTACTTCAGCTCTGACCACAGATAATTATTGTTCAGGATCATTTGGTCATTATTGCTGGTATCTAATGCTGTGAGGATGCCCTTTGTGCTTGTGAAATTCCTAAAAGCTCAGAAGTTGTTGCTTCTCTTTATTTTACTGTCAGCTGGCTGAGAAAAACAGTAATTGTGCCACTAACTATAATTTGAAGTTTTTATTAAAAGGTCCAAGATGTCCAGTTAAAAAGCTTGCTGCACATGTGTAGAAAAGTAGGTATAACTGAGCATGTGTTCCAGGCAGGGAGAAAAATAAAACTGAACATATCTGAAGTTGCTATGAAGCATTAATTGCCTATGTCTATTATGATGTGCATTTTTAATGTCCATGCATATAGACAGTATTATCATAGAGTGGCACTTCACCCTGTATTTATCTAATTTACGGTCTTACTTTATAACTTAATAATTGATTCCTGATATCAAAGTAGTTTGTTCCCCCTACATGATTTTCCCCATTCTATAAAATTTCAGACAGTATTCTGGGAAGACTTTTTGCAGGTCTCAAAATCCCATTATGAATGTTTCTGATTTGGGTATTGATTTCTTTTGTTAACCTGACTTTGTATGTATTTTGGCTCTAAGAGCATCCAGTAAGCATAACACTCTCACAATGATTAGCTCATTGTTGGCAGTGTACTTCCTAGGACACAGCACAGAAGAACTTCCGTACTCTTATGTCTGCAGTGCTTAAAATGTATCTTTTCTCTATTTTTTTTTAAAAAAAGGAAATACAATTGTGTGTTTAAATATTGCAAACATGCATGTGAGAAACTCCATGCCTCCTCAGTGTACTCACTGAGATTAATTATATGCAGCCTATGGGCTCCAGTCCTGGTTGCATAGTGTTTATACCCATAAAAGTCATTATACCTATGATTCATCTTCCTTTCTTCATTGGTGCTAAACCATTCCAAGGTAGCTAGTTAGATGAGTACTGAAAGATGACTCTTCTCCCATCCCTCTCCTCACTTCAGACTGCATTGCAGGACATTGTCACGCTCCTGGAGTTCTCCTCACCTTCAACTCTCCACCCATTCCTTTATTTCTAAATAGAAAATACCCCTCCTTTCTCCCAGCTGATTTGATAACTGAATAGGGCTGATTGAACCTGATAATGTCTCTACCGTGTTGTATTAGTGACTTACAAAACACAAGAGGATAGCAATTTCTGCTATTAATATGGAGAACAACACTGGAACACCCTTGTCCTTTGAGAAGCAAATTGAGTGTTTTCAGCTGGAAGCTCTTACAGTTTCAATGTGTTTCTTATCAGCCTGTGTCCACAGTTGCTGATGAGAGCTAAACTCCTGCATCCATCCCAGCAAATTACATGAGTTTAATCAAGTGGCTGTGTGATATATTCGGTGACAGCAGATTTAGTTACCCTGCTGTGATAAAGGGTTGATCAATGTACTATTATTCTTTCTTTTATTGGCTTTTCTTTCTTCCCAGCAAGCATAATACTACAGTATCACAGACCAAATTTTCTACACTTGAGAACTCACCACCCACTTCTAAAGACGTTTCCTGCTTCAGCAATAAAGGCATTTGTTGCATCTTAAAATTAACGTTTTTTAGCAATTCTTTTATTGTCATAAAACCGAATTGTTACTGCATTGAACTTCACATTTTGGCCACCATTATTTGGAGAGTTCTTCCTTATTTTTTCTAGATAGTTCAAAGCAACTCTTTTTTTAAGCAATAGTCAAATAATTCCAGCTTTACGGTCTTCTAAAAAAGTGGAAAACAAAACAGTAGTCTTCCATCCCATTGCTTTCCAGCCTTTATCAATCTAGTTCTTAGTCCAAGACCAAGATAATGACTTGAAGACCAAGCTAACTGCAGTCATACAGCCATGGTACTGTCTTTCCCAGCAAATGTGGGGTTAGATAACACAATACAGCTCCTGTTCAACAATCCGATCAGTCAAACACATTCTTGAAAGCTTCTATAAACACATTCAAAAATATATTTTCTATGTACATTTCCCTTTGAAAAATTGTTCCTAGAGTTTGAAGATTTTGATTTCAAAATGCCTCATGCAATGTTCACTGGTCAGCTAGTAAATAACTTTGCTCCACAGCTCACCCAGGAAATACCCTCTTTGGCTGAAAAACGCCATGATACCTAATATGGTAAAACAGGACAACAGTTGCCTGGGTTCTTTCATTTTTGCATTTTGAGGTTTGGGGTCGTTTCGTTTTGGTGTGTGTTTGTGGTGATGTGTGTTGGTTTTGTGTGTGTGTGTGTGTGTATGTTTGTGGTGTGTGCTTTTGTGGTTTTTGTATGGTTTTGTTTTGTTTGGTGTGTGTTTGTCTGTTTTTTTCTTTTTCGAAGGTCTCCTACCCCAATTGACTTTGGGATATGACAAGAATGTAACCTGTTGGAGTAAAGGTCAGATTTCAAATTAAAGATGAGTCTCGTGCTGTCTGTAGAACTTGCCCTGCTATTTAGTGTGTTGTTATATGTTACAATGTGTATTAAATTTTACTTTACACTAAAAAGTAATTGAAAGATGAGAAAAGCAAAACTCCCCTTCAAGCTTTTTGCTTTTACTGCCATTTTCTGTCTTACTAAGCAATGTCTTTATCATGATGTCATTTATTCTAAAGTAGTAATTACAAAAAACGCAGAAATCACCTACAGTAGAAGTTTGGAATGGGCACTTAACATTGGAACTTACCTTTACATTTTTATTATAAAAGAAAATAGCTCATATGGCATAAATATCTTCAAGTGAAATGGGAGTTCATGAATTTATAGCAAATGTGATAAGGATAAAAAGAACTCAAGGGAAAATGCTGTGATAATGGTCTTTTAATAGACCTAAGAGAAAAACTGGCTAACTCTTACCATAGCTGAACAAATAAAGGCACAAATCAATGCAAAGAGTTGCCAGTTGAATGGAAAGGAATCCACAGCAAAGTTCATGTAATAAAGTGATTCGCCTTCAAATAAAAGGTAAAATTCTTAGCGAGACAAACCTAAGAGCAATAAATTAAAACACAAATGAAGGCATCTACATTAGTGGATGTTGAGAGCTTTTAACTGTCTTAGTGGCTGAAAGTGCAGGAAAGAGTTCACACAAGCAGCTTGGAAAAAAAAGATGGGGGGTGTGTTCGTTCGGTTTTTTTGCATTTTTGTTTTCGTTTGTTTTTTTAAATCAAGACCATTTTCTTTACCTGCTATGAAATTGCTTCAATGTATGCAAAATTCAAATCTGTGTTCATCAAGGTATTAAAAATACCCATTTCTTAAGGAGACAGCTTGTGGTTTCTATTACTAAGTGATAAAAATAGTTGGTTGATGTTATTGGTTCTGGAGCCACACAGTTATTTCTCTGGTGCAGACCTACTCTAGGGAAAGAAATGAACTCCTGATTGGATACTACTGAAAGGAGTTTAAAGCTTAATTTTTTATTAGCTTGAAGATCTCCAAATTGTTATTCAAATTTCTCAATTCTTTTCTCCAATAGCCCTAACATAGCTTCTATACTATCAGCAATTCTGAATCCTCCTTCTTGAGCACCTTTAAACCTCAGCAGCTTACATCAAAAGGTTGTGCTCCAGTCACAGGCACAAGAACTCTATGCACTGAACAAGATTCGTATAATCGACTATTTTTTGAAACACAACTTAGGTGTAGAGATACTACACCTACTACACACTACTACTACCGATACATGCATGCACCTGCTGCAGATACCTGCTCCAAAGTCTTCCACACTACACTGACTGATCACTTTAATGTCTATAAAAATAACCTCCTTGAAAGCTGTGATGCTCACAAAGAGGTCACAGCCTCTTGCTGTGGAATTTAGACCCATTTTGCTGCACAGTGAACTAAGGCCCTTACTATTCTCTTTTTTTGTTACACAATAACCAGCAATAGCTTTAGCATACATGAAAAATAGTGGGCAAGATGTCAAAAACCAAACAGAACTCTAGCCACTAGTCAGTCATTACAATACAGGTAAAAATCCCAATCAGTTCAGCCACTTCAATTTATTTTTCATTGTAGCAGAATGTGGCTCGGAGACCAGAAGAGAGACTATCTAGGACCACACACAGCCAGAGATCTTGCAGAAAGCAAAGAGAATAAACTTCTTGCTCAAATTCTGTTTTGCTCCAGGCAGCATCACATTCAACAAGTCACATCATAAGAGAAAATGCAAGACTTATCCATGTTTTAAATTGATATTGCTACGGTCAGGTTTATCACATGGTGCACTCTATCACTGAGAGTCCTTCAGCTCCTCCTGATGTAAATTAAACTAGTGAACACAACTGAACTAACAGTTGCTCCCACACTCCTATATACCAAAAATGTAGCTGATTTTGTTGCTAATTTTTTTTCCTTGCTCCTTGATTGTCTCGCCAATGAAAAAAACATGACATGCACTACACACTACATCAGAACCAACCCTTGTGCTAAGAAGCACCTCCAGGCTGCCCAAACAAAGTTTGGGTCCAGCAGGACCACAAAGACATGGTAGTTTTAGGGAATACAGCTGGAAAATAACAGGCTAACCAAAATAAAAGCAAAGCTGGTATCTGAACTTCTGAAATGAAATTAAAAAAAAAAAAAAACTAATGGTTCAATGTTTTGGGACTTTGCTGCACATGTGTATCCACTGAAAAAAAAAAAGACATTTATGAAGTTTCAGCCAAGCTTTCTTTTTGGCCAAGGAAGTATATTAATTGTTGGTTAAAGTTCTCCCCATATATCCTGCATTTGGATAAAATTTGCACCTTTGGCGTTTTCCTACTCTGCAGTACCATCTAGTGACGCTGCAATGAATGGGAATCGAGCTTCGCTGCAGTGCTACTTTTTGGTGGTGCAATTACTGGGCCAAGTCTTGCAACTCCTACTTTAACCATTTCTTTTCTGGTTTATTATAAGCCCCATAAAATAACATGTACGACAGAAGAAGAAATAAAAGCATTCATGAGCCCAGACAGAAAGCACTTTCTAGCTGCTTTCTGGCTGAGTGACATGGTTTAACACCAGCCAGCAACTACGCTCCACACAGCCACTCGCTCAGTACCGCACCCCAAGGGAACACGGGAGAAAACTGGAAGAGTAAAGTGAGAAAATTCATGGGTTGAGATAAGAACAGTTTAATAAACAAAATAAAATAATTATAATTATAAAAGAATACACAAAACAAGTAATGCACAATGCAACTGCTCGACACCCAGCCTGTCCCTGAGCAGTGGTTCCCTGGCTAACTTTTCCTTGGTTTATATACTGAGCATGACATCATTTGGTGTGGACTATCCCTACAGCCAGTTGGGGTCAGCTCTCCTGTGCCCCCCACAGCTTCCTGTGCAACTCCAGCCTTCTTGCTAGCAGGACACGAGAAGCTGAAAAGTCCTTAGTGTAAGCACGACTTAGCAACAACTAAAACATCAGTGTATCGTCAAAATTCTCATCCTAAATCCAAAACCACAGGAACATATCAGCCACTAGAAAGCAAATTAACTCTGTCCCAGCTGAAACCAGGACACTGGAGAAGAGCAGATTTCTAGGAATCTGCAAGTGTGAAACCAGCTTTAAAATAAAATGTAACAATTAGTATGGTACGTAATCTATTGTCACTACCTATCGGGTAACTCTGTAACAGTATTATAGCTGGGGGGGGAGGAATCTAATAAACTGTCATTGATGGAGGTAACAGCTTCTCTGGTTCCCAGATCTCAGCTGAACCTGCCCTCAGAGGCATTCTTGAGAAATCTAGGCAGCGAAAAACATTTCTAAGCACATCCCCATATTCTCTTGTGTACTGAATACAAATGTTCTTATCAAAGTGTTAAAATAGTGACTATTACTGAGCGTTAAAAGACTGTATTTGTTAAAAAAATACTTTAGATATTGTTCCTACACAGCAAAAGAAATACTCCATTTGTAGGCTGCCTTATCTCAGCTTTGCTGGGCAGATTGAGAGTGACAAAGATAATGAGTTTTTACCATGTCACAAAAGGTAAACAAAACCTTAAACTATAAAATAAAATCCTTTTTTTACAAAAAGTTTTAACACCATTTTACACAAAAACATCATCAATCTGGATTTCATAAGAGCTTTTTTTTCCAAACATGTTATTCCTAACTCACTTCACAAAACAAAAGCTCACATCTTGAACCAGAGCTTTCAATACCTGTTCCTAATTACAATACCAAATACTACAACTTAAATAAAAAAGGAAAAAATAACCTAACACATAAACCCACAAAAACCATCTCTGAACAGGTTTTGGATCTGCTCTATTTGTTCAGGACACAGACTGTGTAGCTTAAAGACTTATTTTACATTATAATGTTTCATGCATTAGAAGCTATAATGTATATCTAATGCAGAGACAGAATTTATGTGCAATACCTATAAAATGACCCGGAAAGAATATTTGAATGACAGTTGATCAGCAGCAAGCCAGAATTACCAGCAGTTCTGCCTTTTTTTTTTTTTTTTATTTTGCTTCACAAATATTCACATCATCTATCATCTAGCCAGATAAAATAAGTTTTTGAAATAAACTGTGATCATAACCAGTGGTGGACAACCACCTATTTGGACTTTCATCAAAAGATACAGGCAAAACCATTATCTGTGTCAGTATAAGGCAACAAGAAAAAAACCAAACCCTTGTGCAACTCATGACTTCATTTACCTATCTCAGGAGTCTGAGGGCAGCTGCCCTCTGCATGACTGTCAGCAGACGACATCAAAACACCGTGGCATGGACAAGACTTGATGTCGCGTATCTTAGAAAGCATATAGTATTCTAGGCTTTCTTCTCCATGCTTTTCGAAACCACACCGCTCTCTCTGTAAGGACATGGTATACAACTTGCATTGGAATTATCTAGTAAGGGACTGGGTCCTGAATAAGAAGTTTCAATAAATGTGCGTCCACAATTCGGATGTTAAATCAGGTACAAAACTATAGCACTGTTAGAAATTCTTGGCACTACTTAATTATGTGGTCATTGCATTCAATAGAAGGCCTGCCATTGTCTTCAGCAGGAGCAAAGACAAATTAAAAGCTTTTGAAAACCCTACAGGCAGTGTCAGCTGGTTGACTAATGGGTTCGGTGATTTTAAATGTCTATAACCCAAAACAAACCTACTCCGCAGCACCATCTAGTGATGGTACACGAGTCTCACAATAAACTAGTATTGCAAAACAAATTTTAATGTTAATTGCACAATTTATGTGTATTAATGCATTGCATGCAGCTCACACCAATCACTTGACAAGTATTTTAACCAGCAAGTTTAGTGTAACGAAACCAAAACCCAATACCTCCATATCACTGTTAGAAAGAAATCTGGAGAAAGAACTTGCTTCATCACCCTTCTATGGGCTCTTAAGCCAAAAATAGCATCAGCAACATTGACTGAAAACAAACTCTAAAGTCATATAGTTAAGGTGTGAATTGCCCAAAGCAAGAGCAAATTGTTTTGTTGCAATATTTCATTCAAATATATGTCAAATATGTAAGAATAGTCTTAATCTAAAAAGTTTCAGATTCCAGGTTACTTATCACTGTATCAGCAATCCTAGAAACCCAGAAAAAGATCCCACTCAAGATTTTTGCAACTTTCTCCTTCAAGGAGGGCTCAAACTGATGTTTTAATGTGGGTACTGAGGGGGTGGGGGGGAAAGCCTCTTTCCACAATGAGTTTTTACTATAACAATACTTGTTACTGCTGTATTAAAATCACTCAAGTCCTGCCTCAGGATAACATTCTGCTGACATGATCACACTACTCCAGTGACAGATTTCTAGCAATTAGGAATAAAGAGAAGTGGCAGACTGCTTTAATAGAATTCTCGCTTTCTTCGGTGACTGCTGCTGTTGCAGGAGACAGAAGTCACACAATAGGAGATAAAGTGAATATTTCATTTTCAATGCCTATTGCCTGACTAAACGAGACTTAGACTTTGGACCGCAAATCCAACATTGCATGTTACCTTCTGAAGAACCATCATGAACCAGCAAGTTCTGGCAGCACTGAACCACTCTTAGGAAGTTCTAGTTCATTATCTAAAGTATTGTTCTAAATTTTCTTCCTCGTTCGTTAACTGTTTACCTACTACATTCTTTTAATCTAATATCTCTGTTTTTTTCCTGTTGGATGCTATACTGATTCTACCAATTTGGGACCTCAAAAAGGGTCAAGAAAGAATCTGGTTAAAATAGAATTTGGTTTAAGTTGAAGCACTTCGGTTTGCTAGATAATCTCAGCAACCTGCTTCAGGTGGTGGAGAGCACATCACGGAATCCTCAGAGCTGCTCTTTGCACTGATAGAGTGCAAAGTGTTCTGCTGGATTTTGAGAATGAGTTAAAAAAAAAAAAGAAATTTTTTAAAAAAAGAAAAGCAGACCGTTGACAAATGCTAAGTGGAAAAAATTGTGATAGCTACACTACCCAATGTTTTCTAACATTGTTAGCTAAGAAAAATAGTATTAGTTTTCCCCTCCATAGCCCTTCCTCCCAGAATTCTGAAAGTTAACAAATACACGGAGCTGTAATGCACAATTCATGTTATGTTAGAAGCCTGCAGAAAGTCTCAAACCATACAGTTCTGAAGTTGTCTTCACTTTCTGAGGTGTGGAGATTCAGAAGAAATTATCATACCACACACACACCAAAAAAAAAAAAAAAAAGGAAAAAAAAGAAAAAAGATAAAATAAAAAAAAGTCTTTGAATGGACCAAGGTCTAACAGCATTGCTGTCTCCCCTTACCTTACTTGCTACTATTGAAGTTGACTCACTAATAGATAAGGTCACTTTTATCCCATTTGTAATAAATATTTTCTAACCATCATTAGCTTTGCAGTAAAAGTGTTAATACAAATAAACTTCACTTTTGTACTTGAATAGGTTTCATTAAAAGGAAAGGCTAAAAATTATTCACATTTTCTGTATTTTGAAGCAAATAGAGGCTTCAAGCATTTTTCCTCTTGCCTCTAAGTTGATACATGTTTATAAAACCAGTTACGTGTGCTATCACATCATGAGATGGTGCTTTCTTCACGCTGCTTATTCTCCCTGTGCAACCAAGAGAGATGCAAAAAACAGATGGGATGTGGTGACCTTTTAGGGCACAGTACAAGAGGTGCTTAACCAAAAATTCCCCCACCAGCTCTCTCACGGTTTCTTACGATACCTCCAGAAAGTCAGTGACACACTACAGCTCTTCCAGAGTTATAGTTCCCGATTTCCCACACAAGTACAGCCGCTACACCTGCGTTCTTGCCTGCCTTTTGCTGGGGAGTGCTAATCCCAACCTTGCTCCTCTATCCAGCTGCCAAAAGTTGAAAAAAAAATACTTTGTGGATTTCCCCCCACCCCCATCCATCCTCAAAATCCATTTGAAACATTTAGAATACAGTACAATGGAACAGACCAAGAAATCACTTCCCTGTTACAAAGACATCACTTTTGAGAAGGAACACAGAACATTTATATTAAAGGTTATTAAAACCTGATAACTCATTGAACTGTAAATTTTTGTGTAGCTGTAACACGTTGGATCAATCTTTTTGAAACAGCCCGTATTTGATTCCCTTTCATAGTGTAAATTCTACCAATATTAAACACACCAGTGCAGACACACAAAATGTGATGAATACTAAAACATAAGACTTCTGAATTTTTAGAAATCTACACCGGTTTAGAACACGGACTATAAAAACTGGCTAAAAAAGGGATTTTCACCTATCTTTAAGAATATTCTTTTATACTAACACAGATTTTGCCTTTGTGTGGACACAAAAGTACCTGTGTATATTTTTTTCTATTCCTGGTACCACTTATTTAGTGGAGGTTTTATTTTTCCAATAAAGAACAGATCTGCACTTCTGCAGTCGTTTGTAGACAAGTTATAGCATCAACTTAAAATAACATATTAATAAAAACAAACTGCGGGACAACTTGAAGAGAATACAAAATGACAAAAGTCCTTCCCAAGGGCAGAACAAAACAAAACCATAATAATTAAAAAAAAACCAAAATTAAAAAAACCCTACAACACACCAAACAAACAACACACACAAAAAACCAAACCACACACAACACCCTGATTTCCTGCTGGCTCAAAGCAACATTTCCACCTCCCACTGAGCTCTTCAGTAAATCAGAATCCAGGAGAGGAACATTCTGTGTGTGTGCTGGAAAGTGAAAACTGTACTGAGAGCCAGCTGTTTGGTAGACAGATGTTTCATAGCTAGGGTTTTCAAACACTGAATCTCTTTCCTACCCCACCTGCAAAGACCCCAAATATAACTAAATGCCATGTGTGACAAGATTGAGCTTCTCTCCACCTTTTTTCTTCCCCAGCATTGTACCCCAGCAGCCACCCCCAGGCAAGGCAGCTGACCAGGAGCCACGGCAGGACACCGAGGAGCTCCAACCCACAGCACCCTCACTCTGCACGGCTTGTTCTCGCCACCCTGCTGCCAGTCAAAAGGACAGCATCAGTCTCGAGTTCAGCCACAGGCAGAGAGTAATTCAAAAGGGGCAGATAACAGCTTATTTGAGCTAAAACGTTTTTCTTCTTCATTAGGTTTCCTGAAGGGACTGAATGGTGTAGAGCAGGATGTAGAGGATGGGAAGGGGTGAAAAGACTGAAGAATAGCCACAGAACTGCATTTTCTCCAGGAAAAATATCTGTTGAATAATGAATTTAACAGGAAGATGACACCATCCAACTGTTCAGTTGAGATCTGAACATCTTTAATGAATAAAATATTAGGGCTAGAAAGCACATTTATACTCTCTTATAAGAGAGCATATAAGCAAACCATAAACAAACTCTGGCAACCAAAAGGCAACGTACTTGTAAATATTCATGACATTTTGCATTCCACTTTATTTTCATCCTAAAATTGCTCAAGGCCCAAATATTTTTTTTTGGAAGACAGTTGCATTAAAATAAGAAGGAGTAAAGGTACAAAGGTCAATCTCACCACACACAATCCTTCTTAATTATGAATTTATGATATGATGGTTCCTTTTATGAAAAAAGGTAATGCCAGAATTAATTAGAATCCATACACTTTAATCCACTACAAGAAATTAATTCATTGTACAAGTGCCTTTGGGATTGCCACTATCTCTAGATTTTTTTTAATGTTAATGAGACAGATATTTCCATTTCATTGCAAATGATGACAGGAAATGCAAGCCACCATCATTAAATAGTTTATCAGGGAAGAAGCAGGCAGCCTATGGACCATTGCAGGTACAAGCCTGTGGCACATCTAGGTACAAAGACCTGTTTAAATTCCTAACTGTTTCAGAACAAATGCTCCAAACCAGCATATTGCTATGGCTGGCAACAGTCTCACCCGATACAGAACAAACACCAATTGCATCAGCTACACAGCACCTCATATACTCCCTGGATATTATTATAACCTCAGTAATTTTAACAGATTTATCTGAATGTCTATTTTATCTTTTATAATTTGCATACCAAGTATTTTTCTCTTGATAGTGCTTTTCCATTGAACATTACCATTTCATTGTATTAAGCATACTTATAATCTCATGTTATGACTTAATTTATCTTCTCTTGCCATCAGCTATCTGCTAGTAAGAATGCCAGTGATATTCAGTAAATCAAATGCTGCACTTTCATTTCATAGTTAAGGTTTATTTCACACCGAGGAATACAACATTGTTCTACATCACACAGCACCTGAGAGGATGAGGGAAGTCTATGGGAAGTTCCACAGGTTCCAACTACTTTTGCTTTGGAAATCCTGCAAATTCCAGTTTGCAAGGCATAAACAGGAATAACACTAGGTATACAGCTCCCCTCCCATTTCCAGAGAGTTCAATGGGTGATTCTTCAGTTACAAAACCCCTAACCTTTGTGTAGCCTCTTCTCCCTGCCCTGTATCAACTGCAGTGCAGCAGTTCCAAGGGGACTAGAGAGAGCCCTAGGATGTCCTTAGGTCTCATCAACTGCGTGGGGCTCAGCTACCACGAACTTTAACTGTCAGGATGACTTTGCTGCAGATTGTTCTCCTAACTTCCCATGCACTCTGGAATATTTTGGAACATCCAAATTGAGAATTTAGAGCACAGTAAACTGGTGCACGACTAGCACATCACTGGCACAGCAGTTTGTACAAGCACAGCTACCCTCATCTCAGGCTTAAAACAACAAAAAAACACTACAACCCTCCCAAAATCCAAACCTCTCAAACATCCACCACCAACAACAAAAAAACACCAACCTACCCACACCAAAAAGACAAGACAACTAAACAGAACTGTTTAAGTTATCCTCACTGATTTTCCTTGAACCAAAATCAGGGCTTGATCACGCAAGCTGCTTCACTGCAGGCTGGATGGAAAAGTCCACAGCCCACATCTGTGGTTATGGCAGTAATTATTCTCTTACAATCACGTAGTTCCACTACCACTTGAAAATTATTCTACATGGCAAAAAATTTGCACAAACAGTATTTAGACCACAACAAATCATCTAAATAATAGGTTAGCTTGCAGGTACACACAGCTCTTAAACACTCATACTACAATATGCCCATCTTACTATACAAGAAACTAATTTAATACAGTTGCCATCAAAACAAAAAGCAGGAATTCAAGCGGTTTTTCTTATTTTCTCTAATACATACTGTATATATTTTCCAGTGGCTGAATATTCTCCAATATTTTCCTTATTTATTTACTTGCTGTTATATATAGTGGTCCCTAAAGATTACATTTGTTGCAGAACTTGTAATTTGTATTATTTGGACACATTACCTAGGGAGTATTGTTTTTAAAAAAATCAATAAAAGCTTACAAATAATGCTACTTCCACTTACAGTCTGACTCTTTTTCTATGGTCCAAATAACTATTCCAATATTCAGGTTACCCTAAACTGAGAAGCTGTTGCTTAATAGCGAATGCCAGCCCTGTTCTGGAATCTGTGAGAGGCAGGGGGAAAGCCTATCGGTCAGTTTAGGCTATTTTGTTCTGTTCCCAACAGCAACCTCTGCTGAAGGTCAGTCAATCACTGTCAGGCTGCCACTTAAATTACTTCTTGAAATTGCTGGGGTTTTGGGTTTGCTTTTTGTTTGTTTAGTTGTTTCATTTTTAAATCTACTGGTTCTTCACTAGCATATTATGTAATGCTTGCAGGAAGAGCTATTCTTAGAGGTTTACCAGCTTTACAAAGTATAAGCAAATTTGAGCTATTTATCCTCTTTTTTATAAAAAGAAAAATTACATGACTTGCTGGGCTACACATTCCTTATCTCCTCATCTTTTCACTAATTCAAAGGGAAAAGAGGCGGGGGGGAGGGCAGGTACAGGGAGAAAAGGTTGAACACAAGTACTTGCTGAAGGGGAAACAAAGCATTTTTATTAAACATTTCATTTTTGCATACAGAGGCTTGGATACTAAAAAAGATCTAATAGTAGGTTGAAAGATCATGCACTTGCCATATATACATATGCCCATGCAATGCTTTCCATTTTAGTCTAGTTAAATGCTCCAAGAAAACTGTTTAACAGGCAGCTCAGCTGTTCTCTTCAGTGACAACGCCAATGGCCATTAAAGGCAGGAAAATATCTGATATTGTCATCCTATCTAAACAATGCAGCTTGGAAGAATTAAATTGCTTGGTGTATTTCAAGCCTGCAGTAATGAAAACAGAAGCATATCAAGACACACCAGGGACATGGTTTACACGGCTTTTGGGGCATTAATACACTTTTTGATAATGCATGTTTCTGAATTATTCCATTAGAAACACATAGAGATGAAAAGTACTGACAGTCTCCAAGACATTTCAAAGCCAGGTTCTTTTTTTTTAAAAAAATAAAAATCAAAGCAGTTCAAGAGAATAATATAAATTATTATATATTATTAATAACATTGATAATAGAACCTCGATACTTTGTGAAGAATGTTTTCGTTTTTCTTTAAAAAAAACTTGTTCTTTTATAAGTGTTTGTCTCCTCTTTACACTCTTTTGTCTGTACATGGGTGAGTATTATTCAAGATCATGCAATAGCAACTCTAATTTAACTAGCTCCTAAATAAACTGTACTCCCAAAACAACTACGGGTCAGTGTTCATATTCCTTCCCATCCACAACAACTAAGAAGGTCCTTTCACGATGAAATACGTGGGTTCAAGCCTTTAATACGCCTCTTAAGCTACTAAAACATAACCAAAGTGATGAGAGGATCCAGAATTCATGGCAGATTTTTTCCTCTGGCACTGCCTGCAGCTGTAACTTGACTTCAGCAGAACCTTTCAATAAACAGAAAACTTCTCACCTATCAGAACCACAGAGACAGATTTCAGAGTGCGTGAACTCTGCAGCACCAAAATCACAAGGAACATTAATAAGAGCAGTGCTTTTCTGAAGCTCCTAACGTTCCATATACGAGTTGGAAATACGGTCACCCCTCCTTCGGTTTGTCTCTAGAAACCTTAGTTCACAAGAACACTTTCAGGCACCTTCTAATTTCAAAATTGTGTGTGACAAAAGAATGGCTGCATCTTGTTTACACTGCAAGGAGACCAACAGTACAACTGCTACCGTTTGGCTACTAAGCTGTAATTTAGGCAATGCAGATGAAGAATATAGGCTCCTATCCAGGGAACGTTTAATCTACTTACTGTGCTGTGTCTGTACATACAGGTTACTATGTAAGCTTGTAACGCATTTGAAAATGCTGACAGACAGTGCAAAATGCATAGGCACACAGAGACCTGCATTAGAGACTTAGGGACATTTGGGAATCCCAGAATCCAGGTGTCACCACACCTTCCCTCTGCAGGCAATCCTCAGCCCAGACTCTGCAGCTCACAGACCAGACAATTCTGGAGGAGATTTTTGCAGCAGACCAAAAGGTTGCCCCGCTCTCCTTGGCCATTTTTCCAATGTGCTCTTTGCCAGAGAGCCAACTCTTTCTTGTCCAAGACACGACTATTCTATAACAGCAAATAATTATAGTTGTGAAGAGCTGCAGAACAAGAAAGAGCAAAGAAATAAATAGTATTTGGAATGCTTACATATTTCTTCCATCTGTCACACTCAAACACTGGACTTCCACCCTCCCATTCCTTTTCAAAGACATGGACAGCAGTTTGATCTTCTGAAAGTCAACACAGTATTTCATTTGAGAAATGCTGAATAGGGCCTACATATATTTTGAAAAGATCAGCCTGTTGACATCTGAGTGCTTTGGCTTCTGTCTCCAGGCATAATTCTACTTCCATTTTTCAATTTCTGCATTTTCTACAAAACTGCCACTTCCTATGATTATTTCTTGGCATGTCCATTTTTTGAGAACCCCATCCCCTCCAAAGCGGTAATACTGCCTGCTTTGTATCAGGTAGGAAAAAAGCTGCAGGGAAGCCAGGCTGTGCTCCACAGCCCATTATGGCATCAGACCAACTTCTCTGTATGTTTTCCAAGTCTGATTCTACCACAGGCTTAGCGGTGTTTCCTCTCCATCCTTCCTGCTACAAATGTTATAATCCATTTGATTTCCATTCAATATTCTTCCATTTTCTTGATAAGAAAACATTTTTAGCATACCTAATGTAGAATTTCAACTATTATTTACTTTCTTTTTAAAGCAAAAAGATTATTCCTATATTCTGCCAGTATGGCATTCTTTCCAAAGAGGAAATTAAGCTTAAACATCCTTAGCAGGAATATATCACCATCATGTCATTCCACCACTTTTCTTAGTGTAACAACTATACAGAAACAGAACAGTTGAAGAAAATACACAAATTCATTGTTACAAGAGACAACCAAGACACTCGAGGATGAAGAATTCCCCTCCCACAAAGCCAATATGAAGGTGCAAACTCAGATATGTATCCAGGAATGAATTTTCTGCATAACCAGAGTAGAAGACAGGCATCTTCAAACGCCAAGACAAACATCTACATTGAACTGCTGCAGTGACATGGTACTAACACCATTTCAGGAGCTTCTCCATCCAAGTCAGTGGAAAGATCTGAACTCACACTCTTTTATATACCTGTATTTCACTACCAGCTGGTGTCACCATCCACCTTAAATTTATGCCAAGTTATTTCATGTTTAGCTTGATCTTCAGGAAGTCATAGGAGAAAAAAGTTTAATGTTTAGAAATAAAAGGCACTGACACTGTATTGGATATATATAACCATCTGACTGGCCTTATTTTCATTTTTTAAATATCCAAATAAAGAAAATTCCCCAAATAAATGAAGACTTTTTACTGCCTTTGTACATTATTATTTTTACCTCCTTTTGTACCTCATTCATACCAACAGCAATCCCCCCAAAAATGGATTTATTCTTACATGGAAAAAAAAAAAAAAAAATCATTTTGAGCATAGTAGTAGCTATTGCTTGTACCTGGAATCAAACTTTTCTACTTCAGGACAGGTTCACTGTGTGCGCTGAAGATTACTAAATTGCTTTTGCTCAACAAAAGGCATAAAGAAACAACTAGTTAGGAAAAGACAAGGAAGGAAAGAGGTTTGTTTTCTCAAACACTCAAATCCACACGGCAAGATGAATTTCCTTCTAGGATATTTAAAGAATTGGCTGATGAAATCCTTAGAGCCACCAGCAGTTTATTTTCGAGAACTCAGGAGAGATGGCTACAGTACAAAAGATTAAACTTAAAGAATGGCAAGTGTGGCGTACCTAGGGAAGAGAAAGAACTAGATAGTTACAGAGAAACAACAGAATAAATAATGACTGGGTTTCACTCCACAGAAGGCAACAACAAAGACAAAGAACAGCAAGCAGGATTTATCACAAAGACATATCAAGTTAATCTAATCTCCTCCTGTAGACAGGTAACACGCTTTATAAAAATAAAATAGCAATAATGTTTTATCTACATCTTGACAAAAAAGCACTAAGACATATTAGAATTATGGCATGGGAACATCTGAAAAAACGCAGTATGCAACAGCCTGTGTACACAACGAGCCTTTCAGTGAAGATACCGGCAATTTCCTGCCAAAGAGAAAGGTTGTGCTGGATGGGACTCTGCAGCAATGAATCCTCGGAGTCTGTCCTACCCAGTACCGTAACAACACGGTTGATGAACTATGGATTTTGATTATTCGACTTGCAAACTTAACGAGAGCTGGAGGGCCATGAAACACAGTGGGAGGCTGGAAAGTAGCCAGTGGTCTCACGCTGGAGACATGCTCTGCAAAAAGACAGATAACCAAAAGGTACAAGACTTCAGCAGAAAAAAATCAGCTACTGCAGTTAAACTGATATTGTTCTGGATGTTGCATGGCAAAACACCACTAACAGCTTAGTATAAAGAAGTGACAACTGAGGCAAGGGTCCACAATTGCACCGAGGTCCATAAAAATCTGCTGCAGAGAATGTTTTACCTTTGTGTCTATGTTGAATATGGACAATAGTGGCATTCTTGTACTGTGACAAAAGTATACAGAATAAATAGGAAACAACGTAAAAGAACAACATAGAAGCTTAATGGGGAGTACAGGGGAGTCCCTGCCAGGAACAGCATAGGCCTATTTGATGCTACCTCAGAGAGAAATGCAGTATCAGGGGCCCTGATGGTCCTTCCCCAGCTCTGCCATACAATGGCCTCATGTTTTCTTCCCTGCTGTCCGTTTAACATCCTTTTAAATTTCCTTACATCTTTTCCTCCATCAGTAGCCTTATTTCATCTTCAATACCAGTTTCACCACATTTGTGAATTCAAATCTTTAGCGTATCATTTTCTAGAAGATCACAAACACTTTAATCTACTGCCTTCATTTATATGTCATTATAGGACCGTTAAGCATAACACCCACTGAGTTTCTAGCCTTTCAAATCTCAAGCAGGGTACAGCTGGGAAGCGCAGCCTGCTGCAATCAGGCTCCCAGATGATTCCCCAATATTAAGGGTAGGGTACCAGAAACCCCAACTATCCTGGTACTTTCCCCACTCACACTTTTGATATTGGAAGCAACAGAAAAGTTGCTGTTAAGTGTCTGAATATCAAGTACTGGCCTGGCCTCACAGCATCTAACTTGAAATCCTCATTTTGTCACATGAAGAGGCTAAAATTTCAGCTTGTGATACGTGGGAAAGCTTAGAGAGGCATCAGCAGTAAAAAATATAGATATACACCTAAGAGTAACACATCGAAAAATTTAGCTTTCAACTGTATCTCCCTGAAAAAGGCAGATGTGACAATTTCATGTTTTCCAAAGTTTCTACTCCATTTTTTCTGCTCTGCTAGTTTCTATTTAGAGCCACATATTCTTTTCTGTGTAAGAACATGTACAGAATTTGTGTGAAAAACCTGCTAATTGCCAATAAAATTGGTTGCAGGAGGAAAAAACAGTAGAACAGCTGTAAACACAGACACAATAATATTATCCTTAGATAATGTAAAGAGAGAGCTGGCATCAATTAGCATTTTATAAGGAAGAAATAAAAAAGCACCCCAAAAATTAGAAGGTAAGTAAAACAAAAGATTAAGGTCTTGAATATCAAAACTCATCAACTACAAGTCCAATTTCAACTGCATCTCACTAATCACTAATTTCTTGAGAACCTTACTAATTAAGCTATCATAACCCAAAATTGCTGAAGCTGTTCAGCAATTAAAAACTATCTTTATTTGAGATAAGTCTTCAGCATTTCTAGCATCTCTGGAAGCTGATATCAGTTGCACTGCAAGTCAATCACCTAAAACACCAAGTAAGATAATTCAAGAGAGTTTTCCTGAACCCTGCTGAGCAGAGGAAATATTATAGGAGATTAGTAACACACAAGGGATTGTTTAATGGTAATAAAAGCCATCTGAATGGCAGGAGAGGAGGAAGAGCAAGGAAAAGAAAAGGGCTTACCAAAAGGCATTCTTGACTGCCTAGCAAGGGCAAGTTTTGCCCAACTTGGGCAGTCCCATCATGGTCTGTGACTTCCAAAGGTTTGCAAAATATGGGGTTTCCTGTTTTCACTGAAAGGAAAAAGCTGGTTTTATCAAAAAGATCATATAGCTCTGTGGTTATACAAATTATTATCAAAGTGAAGATGTGTGATGAAATGCCTCTGCTTGAAGACATGTCTGTTTTAAATTAAGTGTCCCCTGACTTTTTTTTTTTTTTTAATCAGACCTCAGTCATTTACTTGTATTCTATTAGTGTCTCAAAACCAGACAGTAATAATTCTCTGCTCTCCCACAGTGTGTCCCAGCAGCATATAGCAAGAGGGGGCACAATGCTTTAGGACCCCTAGTAAAAACTGAGATAGCTGTAATCATCCAATGAAAACTATACAAGAAATTCTACAAAGAGATGAAAGGTACACTTTCCTAAAGCTCATGTTAACATAAATAGGAAAATTATGAGGAAAAAAAAAAGAAACATCAAAAGATTATCATCAACTGAAGGAGACTGCTAAAGGATCTGACCAAGAGATGTGTTCTGTTTCCAAAGAAAAGCATTAGATCCAAGGATTTCCCGCTTCTGATGCTGAAGTACACCGGAATTCCTCACATCTCCACTCCCCTCATCCCATTTAAATCAATTACGCCTCTAATTCTCTTTGCTGACTTTCTGGATGTCTATAAAATGCATCCTGCAATTTTTCAAAAGCTGCAGAGGCTCTATGAATTGACATCTTTCTCTTCCCAGTAATGAAATGAAGATTGTCATTGCACTTATCTGTAATAGAAATGAATATCTTGACTTTATTATAAACAGATACAGGAACAGACTGATGCAGTTGCTTGCACACAAACGAGATCAATTTTTGTCCTACTTGAGGGACAATATGATTTCACTAGGCAGTGAGAAGACCGAATTATTTAAAACAAAGGCACAGTTAAATAAATAGCAAAGACAAATGTATGTTATTTACTAGCATACACGCATGCTAAGCCTAAATGCAACAATTTCCCAGTGAATAAAATTATGATACAACTGTGGGGAAAACAACTCAAACCTCAGACAATTGCACTTTCCCCATCTTCCTCATTAAAAGTTCATATTGATAAGCAGTGATTATGAGATTTTTAAACAACTGATTGGCTTACATTGAGCATTTATAGAAAAAAATTGCTTTCTTAACTGTCTTTCTCCTTACATGAAAACATTGTCAAAAGATATTACTAGAGATGATCTCTGCCAAAGCCCCTTCATTTTACAATAGGATTATTTCTAATAATTGTTAGGAAAAAACCTCTCAAAACATACACAACGTATGCTAAAAACAGCATTTAAGAGTTAAAATGAAAGTATTTCCCTAACAGATGAAAATATATGACTTTATTAGTAAAGATAGCAAAGCAAGGTGAGAAATACAATCAATTTTTAGGCAATATCCTGATTCCTCTAATATTATTTTAAGAAACAGCTAAAATTCAAAATACAGAACATCCTTTCCTGGCTCCAGAGCCAGCTTCATTTCCCCTACACTATCCAGAATCCAAGGAGGTAAATACCGTAAGTAAAACTGGAGTTACCTGAATGCTATAGGTGCAAGGAGAAGCCAATCATATGCTGGCATCCACACTGCTTTAAAATATTCAGGATATTAACAAAAACGCAAGAACAAATTGCGTGGGTTCCTGTTGTTCCGTATCTGTGACTTGATTCACCCAAGAGTTTATTTTAAATGTAATGAAGTGAGGATGAATCTTTCTAAACTTAACCTACACAGCTAGCCATAGATGAGACAGAAATGCACTCCCCAAGAGTTCATTTTTCCAAAGAAGGTTCTTTTCAGAATCCAACAAGTTGCAGCTGGCTAGAGGCTCAGAGATTAGAAGACCCACATGTTCACCCAAATGCTCCTATACCTGTCCACCTAACCTCTCACTCTCATATGGTCCTAATCAGAGTCCATCTTCATTACATAAACAAAACAACTATGTCAAAGTGGCACAAGTTATCCCCTATCCTAGTTAGGAATCTCATTTAAACTGTAGTGAGGGCAGGAACATGTCTACTCCCAATTACAATAGCTTTGCTGGAACCAATAGAAGACTTTATCAGCTCCAAATACATTAAACCTTTAAGTCCAGTTGTATCTTTAATGTAGTCAGTCATGGTATTTTTCTGCCCAATTATCATCTCCCCTGTATCTGCTGCTGTTAAGCTGGGTAAGTAGTAGGCACACAAGCAACTTAAATGGGCAGGTGCATTGCTGAATATCGAGTTCCCTGTAGCAGTAACTCTCCTGTTCAAAGGGATGGTGTGAAGAGAAGAAATATTTCTACCTGAGGATAAAAATAAAGAGTTACATGGGAAGGGAAAGGGGAGACAGAGGAGACACTCAAGGTCTATAACTCAGCAGACAACTGATATTTAACTTCATACAGGTCAAGCTTATGTTTAATTTTTTTTCTTAATAGTTTGGTGCACACCTCTCCTCAATAATGCATGTGGCATAGCGACCATTTACAGTCAAACTACTGTCAGTACTGGAAAGCAAGAGTTTCTCGATAGCTACTAAAAGAAAGCAATTTTAACTTTGCTTTCACCACGCTTGTTACAGTAGAAGTTACCTTCACTTTCATGCAACTGCATTGGCAGCAATACTATAGTTGTTTCAGGAAAGCCACTGTATGTTTGTACCTCAGAACAGTTGCCCTGAATTTCATAAGACTACTCGTAAGCTGATGAGCATATGCAGCAAGGTTTGCAGGCAGGTAAACTGTTGTTATATTATCACTTAAATGCACCGGATGCACCAACCTCTCATTTGACAGTTGTAAACGGAAAAACATCTTACAGTAATCTAAGAAATTCACTGGCTAATTCTTCAAGTTTACAGAGTAATTGCCACTCTAAAGCACTGAAAGGCTTTAATTATCCCTACACTGTACATGTGTATAGCCATTAGCAATGGCCTATTTTAGCCCACTGGAAGTGTATGCTGTTTGCGCAAAAAGAACGCACCAACCTGCTACCAAGACCAGAATTACAGCTTGGGAGTTCTCGGAACGTAGCGCTGGATCAGATCAGTGGACTATAGCATTTCAAACAACTGCACAATGGGTTGACTGCTGACTCATGTACGATTATATGCAAAAGGGTCACGTACAGTTATTTCCAAAAGGCTAATAATCCAGCACATTTTGTTGACTACATGGAAACATGCATGTTGATTTAAGCAGCAGTTCCTCAAGACTGATGTTAGAGGGCCTGTGCAGAACTTCAGGGCTTTACAAAGTACAAATCACACTATGCAAAAGGGAAGTCCTTCAAATCTATCAGTAAATTATTTGTATCTCTAAGTATAGAGTTGACTCATGACTATTCAGACCAAAAAAAAAAAAATCCTATAAATGTAAGCAATTCAAAATTGCCTTTGGAAAATCAATCAAAACATGTAGGACTAATATTGTACCACCACACTAAGTTTGGGCAATATAAAGTCTGGATGATTTAAGCCAGAGTATTCCCAGAAATAGAATTGTTTCTATTACTGTCTGACAAATTTCAGAACAGCTGCCAGTTGAGCATCACGCATTTAAGCTGAAAATCAGCTGGCATGGGAAGGCCATTTTCCTCTTGAAAGAGAAGTTAACATATTATGCTAGGCAGTGTGAAAATAACATAGCATGAAAGAGGTACTGGAGAAAATTAGGTCATTTCTAATAATAAAAACTTTCCTTCTCTTACAGGGACACTTGACAGCCAATTGGCAAATAGCTTTTTTTAATCTAAGCAATTAACTGGCAAATATTTGACAAATATTCTTTTATATTGTTGTAATTATATTTACAAAAGTCAATTACTTTATTTCAGTGACAAATAGGACATTTTTCAGGGAATTTTCCACACAGTGTTTGTTCCCTAATCTATTGTGAATGTCCAACAGACAGCTGGTGGGCTTTCGTGCATTTAAATTTCAAAGATCAGCTGCAAAGTGTCGCTTCAAAATTCTATGCAGTAAAACTGCACAACTTTCACAGGTTATGAAGCAGAATGGACATATTTAGATATCATGGTTTTCACAGTCTTCAAAACCCTTTCCAGCAGCCAGGCAATACATTTAGGGATTGTGTTAGCTTGAGATAAAACCAAGTATGGCTGGATGTGACCAAGCCATGGCCTGAATTAGAACAGCAGTGCTTCTTTTCACAGTGTCAGTAGCCTCTGCAGTGCATGCCACCTATTTTTCCTCTCAGCAAGCTATATTTTTTTTCCTAACCTCACAGGTTTGCAGCAGAGATTAACAGGAAGATGGCCATATTAGACCTGAAAAGGATGGGCTGAATAGTTTATGGTTTTAAGCCAGCTGCATCGTCTTTTTAAGCTACTGATAAATTTAATCTACATAAATACAACTGCAATGATAAAGTCAGTCTAGTGCATTAGAAAGCACTTCCTAGCCTGTTAGGGACAAAGATGATTAAAATCAAGTTAGTGAGATGAATAATGACAGTGTCATTTCAGCTAATGCACTAGACAAAACCTTTCTGTCAATATATAAAGTCCTAAGGAAACCCCATCAACACCAGTGTGATTCGCTTTGTAATCAGTAACGACTAACACAAACTCCAAAATCAGATCTGCGATTTTATCCTTGTCAAAATAAAATCGTCTCAGTTATCCAAAATACACATTAGGAACGTTATCACTTTACGGCCATGATTCATAGCTTTGCAGTACTTAAAAATATTGCTATGGCTACATACAGCCTCCAAACAAAGCAGCTTTACCTCTGATTTTCTTTACAGATTCTTTTGCCTTTACTCCAGTACGTCAGTCTCCTCAGTGGGAAAAAAATGAGTAGAACTAATGCAGATACACTCTGCAAGCAAAAGAAGCATCAAGAAAAGTATTGCCATTTTTATTTACTCACATATGCACCCTTGCTGTTGACATATCCAGCCTGCAAACACTGCCAGCACCCAGCTGGAAGAGCACTCCTGCCTGCTCTGCCACCTCCCAGCTCACACACTCTGGGAAGCAGCAGTACCCATGGGCTGCCCAAGTGGGGTCAAGGTGCTTATCACCTCAAAACCTAGCACCTACCTCCACACCTTCTACTCTCCTAGCCATTAAGGAAGTTATATCAACCCTAACCCCAACCTTTCTTCTTCACAACCAATTTTCTGAGGAGCCTCCATCCATTACCACTGCCTCTGCTTCATCCCACTTCTTATCCAATTCAAATGCTGCTCAAGTTATTTAGCATCCTGCCCACAGAGCCAGGAAACTGCTAGCCATCTATCATACCCCTTTATACCTTCCCAAATTGGCTCATGGTTAAATGACACAAGACCATAAGTTGGTGTGTTTCAGAACATTAGGTAGACTTAAGGAGTTTTATGTACCCCCCAATTCAAATGAAGTAATGAAGTAACCTGTGTTAAAGTTGCCTTTGGGCTGTAAATTTTAATTTATTATTAAACTCAAAGACCACTACATCACATCAGTACTTAAAGTGTCTTTGACAGTAAAGATACAGTCAGAAAAATCACTACTAAAACCACTTATCTTTGCTCTCAATATATAGAGCTGCCTATCTATCTTATCAGTGAAGTTTCCCCAAGCCTGAAAAACAGGTACAACTACAGTATTTCAAGAAATCCAAATTCTTGTATTATCCAAAAAAATAATATTTTTAAAGGGCCTCATTCAGCTTTACTGCCATATTTTCCATTCAACTTACATGACAAACGTGAAGTGTTCTGCATCAGGGTCTACAGGAACAAGAAGTGCCCCTTATCTCCCAGTTCTCAGCCACAGTGGCTCCTCCACTTAATGTGCATCAGTATTTGACTACGTTTAGTAACTGCAATTATTTCAAGGCAAAAGTTACGTCAATAGCTTCCTTCTTGAACAACCCTAGGCATTGGCCTTGAAGACTAAACCCTCAAGCACACATACTGCAAGATGAACACACTGCTCTGGATTCCTTTCCACCTGCAGGTCCTTCTGTAGACTAAGTGAAGATCTGAAGACTTAATTATTTTTTTTTTTTTAAATTATTCTCAGACTGTTCTTCCATTTTGTTTTCACAAGCACAAGATGGTCTGTGGTAGTGCCCTACATGCAGGGAAAGGCACAGCACTGACCAGTGCATGCTCACCTCCAAGACACGTCAGCTATTTTAGTTCCTTTTCTGGCCACTGGAGAAGGGAAAAGGAAGAAGGTCAATTACTAACTGTAACTTTGAAGCAAAAGAAGCAGCAAAGATGTCTGAAATTTTTCAAAAGCTAAGATTTACCACCTTTCACCATACTGGGATCATATATTTCTCTGATGCCTTTGTAAAGCTGCTCAAGTTTTCCCTAACCTACAAAATTATTAGAAATACCTGCTTTCCCACGAAAAGACAGGCTTTCCCTTGCCATCTGCAAGTATTAGTAATCCCGTGGCCCAAACAGACCTGTGTTTCAGAGGGAGTGAGGGAAGGGTATCCTTCCTTCACATGCACATTAAGAACGGTTACAAGTTTTCATGGAAAGTTTTTTCAGCACCAATTAGATATATGTAAACTGACATCATGCTGCTAATTAAACCTTTGTGTGCCTTACAGTTTAGGCTTAATTTGACTAGTTAATGTTATAGCAGGTTATACTACAAGTCATAAGGTGTCTCTTATAATACAAAGGACTTTCTCATCTTCACACTTGCCAGACTACTAACTACATTACAACCAGTAAAGCCTCAGATATGGAAGAACACCAACTTGCAGTAGCATAAAGCCTGATTCACCAACCTTGGCAGTTGCATTGTTGGAAGAAAGTCCAGTTCTGCACACATCCTTCTCTCCTGGACCTTCTCCCTCTCCCAGTTTTAAACACACAAGTCTGGCTTTCGCCGTTGAGAAGCCCAGAATCACTAAGTTCCACCAAACCACAGGCCCATCTCAAAGGGCCAGGATTTCATCCAGAACATTTAGCAAGTGAAATGGGTTGGCGAGAGCAGGGGAGGGAGGGAGGAGGACATGTTGCTGAAAACCACAGCTGCATTACTGGAACTCTGGCCATGGCAAAATTAGAATTAATGGCAAGTTACCATTATTGAGTGCTTAATGCTACCCTGTAACCTCAATGAGAATGCAAAATACTACCCAGACTCTTCACTACTTTGTGCTTAGGTAGTTATTTATTACCAATTAAAACACTATTAATCTAAGTTTAGTGACACACAATATTCAATTCCCCCAGGTTTAAACAGCTATGCAAAGACTACAATACAGAATAAAGACCATAGCATGCATTTTAGCAACTCCTATTACTGCACCCCCAGCTATCTACTGTTAAGATAAAATCAATTCACCACTTTTTAGAAGTCAAGACTTGTGAAGTATTGATCACTTCCACTGCCACTTCCTACTGTACATTTAAATAATGTATCCTATACTCAGGCCTCAGTAGAGGGCAGATCCTCTTGATACTTTATCATCTCTACAGCTATAGATTTTGCCATTATTGTATTTGCCTTGCGTTACACTGGACTAAGATTGTATTTTTGATTTACAGTAGTAGACAGGCAATTTATTCTGCTGTTTACTCCTTAGAGTTGTTTAGGTGGGAGTAATATATAGAAGGAGATACTTGCCTAAGTCACTAATATCTTCTCTTGAGTAGTATATATATTTCTTTAGACAACAGAGACATCTAGCAATTTGAACAAAAAGGAAACAGCGCAAATTGCAGAAAACAGCAACAGCACCATCATCTGCTGTGGGTGATTAGTTACAGTATTATACACTCACAAAAGTCTTGATAGTACTGACTTTTCTTAGGGCAACTGTCCCGCCTCTCACAGTTTAATTAGTCCTGCTAAGGTAAAGAGTAGCTACCCATGCACACAAAGCCAGACTGAAACACATTCTGGCAGCAAGTTTAAAACCAGGGCAGGTGTTTAGTTTGACACTGTCATCATGTGTTTGCCTGCTCTCCATCACACAAAAGAGGGAGCAATGAATTGCCTTTGTTTCTATTTCCATTTTAGTAGAAGGAGGGTCCAAGCAGGTACACAATTTACCTGGGAAAACACTAGAGAAATTGGCCCTGCAGAAGTAGCAGGATCAAACAAAACGCCCAGAGGCTGCAGTCCTGCTTGGACCATGTCAAAGAAGTGCCACATGCTTGAAAACCGGGTGAGAATGGGTTGTTTCCTGCTCATTTTCTAACTATGCAAATTATCATGAAGTGTTAGAGTAAGATGCTTGTATTTCCCATTAATACACTGTCTAGCTCCAAAAGACTACTGGTTTTGTTGCGAGAAAACATAGTCAAGCTTTTCACCTGCAGAAAATAGCAACTTCTGCTATTTTATAAACATTTTTCCTTCTAGCCAGGACAGCATTGTTGTCAGACAGGTCTCTATTAGCTCTTCTCCTCTTAAACAGCTTTCACAAAGCATTACACTACAGATTTCAAGCATTCAGTTCACAATACATCTGGAACTTTCCCCACTAGATAATCTTTCAGCCACCATGGCGACCAGCTGTGATACTAGATCTCCTGTCAAATAGAAGTACATGACTAGAAGTCCCCACATGTAGTTCATAATGCATAGTCCCTGCTTCATAAATACTTTTAAATAGATAATTAAAACAAAAAACAAACAAAGAAATCAAAAAAACAGGAGCATCAAGTGACTGCAGTAAAAAAAAACACTAATGAAAAACTGTAAGAATAAAGGGTACCAGGCTAGTATTTGTATAGAAGTAAATTCTTCTTGTTATCCTATAGATATGTACTAGCACAGACTTTATATGGGGGGATGCAGCAAGTGTGTGCCATGAAATGACACCAGAAGAGAACCAGTGGGTCCCCTGGCAGGAGGGGGCAAATCAATAGCCCCTAACAGGTTCAAATTCAGCTTCTCTTTAAGAAAGCAGACCACCTCCCCAAACACATCACCCTTCTCAGAGCAGAGCTTTACTTTAGCAAGTGGTTGACCAACAACTCTTAAAAATACTTACGGCTTCTCCCAAACGCCTCCAAGCACAGCCCATTCACCCAGCACACACTCCCAGACCTGCTGATTTGCCCGCTCCCTTCCCTTAAAACCCTCTGGTCCCACAGGTGCTGCTGTTCTCTGGTGATGGGGCAATTGGGTCCAGCTGCTCTTCCAGACAGGCCAAGCAGCTGTTTCCAGTGCCCTGTGACAGGGATCTGCTCCATTCCCACCCTGGGGTGCAGCAGCAACAATATGGTCTTGACATAATGCTGCTGTGATCGTTAATTTAAATCCAAAAATAATATTCTAATGCCAGGTAGAATAAAAGCTCTAAAAAGATATTCTGTAGCAAATGGTTAATACTACAGAAAAACTAGAATGGACACCATGGAACTACATCTCACAAAACCAAGCTCAATTATTTTTGAACTACACTGACAATCTCTAGTTCATCTGATGTGGAATCCAGCTATCACAGAATAACTCAGAGTAATGTGGTGGGGTTTTTATGTTTGAATTTATTTTCAAGAGTCACTCAGCTGTGCTGTATTGGATGTCAGAAAGAAAGTATTTTTCAGAAGTAAAACCTTTGCCTGCTGGAAAGCTGATGATCTTAATTGTATTTATGATCTAAAAAAAGCATGACAAAACATTCATGCATAAAAATTAAATAATACAAGAGTTTACCAGGCTGAGGAGTGCAAGCTTAAAATGTCTAACTCTGATTTCAAGAATCAATTATTCTTCCTCCGGAATTCAAGAGTTCTTTGTTACATTGACAAATCTGCAAAATTGATGTTTTTCATCCCTAGCCAGAATTCATCATCCTCAAAAACATAAAGCCACACAGCACATTAAAAAAAGCCCTTTTAAAAGAACTGGTAATATATTTCAAAAAAGGTAATTTAAAATATATGTTCTCCTTATTGTAGCCGAGGACAAGATGGGAGAAGACACATCCCCCAATATCAACTGTAAAAGCAATTGAATTATTATGTGGATGCAGGGCCAAAATTGCCACTCAAAGCCCAGAACATGATCTGAGGCTCATGCACACAGAAAAGCCAGGAGAGAAAATTTACTGTCCTGCTTTGCTGGATGCAAGAACAACACTGCTGTTCCTGGGCCCAAAGCATGTGCTGCTGCTCCCAACCCCATCTGTGAGCCCGAAGGCGACCTGGACTTCGGCACTGTGCATCGCTGTGCTCTGTTCTGGCACCTTCAGAGCTGGAGGTGCACAGCCCAGGGCTTCGACTGCAAGGACCACAATGTCCCCAAGGTACTCCTGACCTTGAACACATTTCTCCAAGAGCTCCAGCCATCAGCAGTCCGAAGTTTTCAGTTGATCTTTTGAGGCGTGTGTTGTTATGAAAATACACGATGCACCCTCAGAGTTTTCAAATGCTATTGTTATTTACTTAAAAGAAGGAAAAGTGACTGCACATAACGCAGTAACTGCACCTGAACCACACACTTGCCATTAAAGGGCATCAGATGATCTCTACTCAACAAGGTGGTTCACCTACGTAGCAGACAGTTCTGTAAGTTGTTTTCTCTGATTAGAAAATCACCATGGATTTAATGACCTCCCTGTTCTTAGCCCTGTATCATACTTCACATGAATTTCTAGCCTTTTTTGCAGATAAAAGGAGATGAAAGATGGTTAAAGAGCCAGGAGTGCAGTGAAAAGTACATAGGGTTTGTAATCTCACATAGAACTAAGAAGTTACATAAAGCCAGATTACCTCCAAACCACTCCTCCATATAGACATGGTTTACTTTTGACCAGTCAATGAGAGAAGGGGGATAACGCTACCAGCCGCAATACTGACACGTAATTATACTCCCTTGAAGTACTTCCAGCATGTTTCCTTTTAAGTCACTTCAAATCACCAGGCATCAGAATGTAAACACCTACAACTAACCTCTATGTATTCAATTGAAAACCTGTCTTCATCTGTTGAGTTCTGGTCACACCTTTCAAACAGCTTCTATGAAACTGGAAATTAATAACAATATTTCTTCTGTCTTCAGAAATATTGCTAAATAATTGTAAACATTTTTCTTATTTCAATAATTGATCTAAGAAAAATCTAAACCAACTTACCATATGGTTTTGAAAATGAAATCTGATAATTTATAGATAGCTTTCTGTTATGCAGCGAATTGTCATTGGCAGAAAAACTACACAAAAATACAACTGAGGTATTGGCATACACAGCATTCTCCACACAGCTTTCAGAATAAATCACCCTTTCATGTACGATATTAGAGGTCCATTTATCAGTTGTGGTATTTAGTTTGAACATAATTATCATCTCTACTTTTGAACAGGAATAAGATTTCCATTTCACTGTATGTTTGCCCACTAGGAAAAGAAAGCCAAAAAACCTTGAGTTTTTGTGAGTATTCTGCTGACTAGAAATAAACACATTGCTTGCTGCTCAAACAATTCCTAACGACATTCATGCATTCCTCACATACATAATGAAGAAATGCAGGAACTTTAAAGGTTACATAGTTTGATACTCCCAACTTTGAAAAAAATGAAATCAATACAGTTGATAGGTTAAGAATCATAATGACTAAAAATATCTTTCTGTCATGATGTGTTGGTTCTGACATTAGGAAACGATAACTATAAAATTTGTATTTATGTGCAGCCAGAACGAACTGATTTAGAGTTTCCTTTTCTTCAAGACAATCTAATTTATATTTTAATTTGCTGGAAGTAATTGATTATCATGGAGTAAATGCATTGTACTGAAAACTCTATTAAATCACTGACTTAATGGGAGCAGACTGATTTTTTTTCTCTTTTTGGAGAAAGTTTAACCTTTGTAAGCATTTTAAAACTCATGTATCAAGCTCTAAATATTTTATGGTCTGTATTAAGCACTGTTTGGGGTTCGTGTCCCTTTAGACTCCAAGACAGTACATTATGCTATACAAAGCAATTTGCCCAAAGTAATGAGTTCTGTAGCAGCTTCATGAAGACCAGTATTGAACTGCTGCTGCTGCAGGCAAGTGTTTGATCTGGTATAAAGTATAGTGGGGAAGAGGCTGGCAGATTGCTGTTCATCCTATTTGTATTGTCACTAGTAAAGACATGAATATTCTTTAACTAACGGGTGGTGGTTGGTACAGAGCCCATAGAAACCAATTCAAATTTACCAACTAGGGTGGATAAATTCATCTTTTTAAATACTCAATATCCGTATGGCTATGAAGTGTAATCTAGTAGATAATTAGACCGAAAAATCAAGGAAAATTCATGAAGTATAAAGGAAATAGAAAAATCTACGCATTTCCAGCAACTAATACCCTCAAACTGAAGACCAGAACTAAATGAATAAAAACTGGAAAATTAATTCAGATAATATCTATGTTTTATTAACCTCATGTCTCTATGTTTCTGTAGTGTTTGCTTATACTGATCACATTTACCAAAGTAATTTTTATTTTATGAGGAGTATAATTTTTCCTTGGGAGTAGCTGCTAGCTTTTTTAGCTGCTTGAGTTTAGATATATATGATATACTCTGTTGTAAAGGTTCAGATTTTACTGAGCATTAAGATTCTTTTTGAATTCTCAAATATTACTTTTCTAGCAGATGGCCAACTCTCTTGTGAAAAAATAGCTGCTCGGGAAATGGAAAAAAAATAAAGTGATTCTTCTCCAATTTTTTAAATTTACACCTGTAGTATATTCTATACAAACATTTTGAGGGTTCTTCTATGTACAGAATAAATTTAAATCAATTTTGAGTATTATACTGCTGACAGTGGGGTTACCTGATAATTCATGCTGCTTAGGAGGAAGAGCATAAGCTCACTTGTGAAACTCCATAGAGATGAGACTGAAACTTAAAAACTTTGACCTTCATCCCCGGCCATGCCAAATGGCTCATTAACTGTTTTTGTGGCCATGTTCTAATTGAAGGGGCAGGAATCTTTCATAGCAGGCAAAGTGAAACTCGTAAGATGGTAATATAAAGGTTTCTAGTTAATATTAGCAGAGATGATACTATCATTTTATATCCCTGGTGTAGCAGCAGCTATAACATGAATTAGATGGGTTAAAGCTGTATCTCACCTTTGTCTAACTGTGCAGCTACATGAGCCACTTTCTTTCTTATCCTGCCTGTGATCAAAAATGCTTCAAAGCGTGTTCCTCAAATACATGCCTCACCATGCCTCCTGCTGTGTCATTTTTCTCTAATCTGAGAACACCAAATATTTGGGCGGCTTTGAGGATACATGCCTCTCTGGTTCTCACATCCCCACATCTGCTAAAATTCTAGATCCCAATATATCAGACTATCTGAAATAAGAACTGATGTAAGAGGAAACCAAACCACAGCAAAGATAATGGTCTCTCATATGCAATATAAGAGTTTCTGAGAAAATCAATATGGAATTTACTAGGGAAGATACTTCCCCACACCTACTAAGGCAAATTTTTAGGATAGTCTGAAATGTTATTTTTTATTTTTATCATGCTGCAAACACCCATTGTCTATCCAACCAAAGACGGAGTTCACTGGATTAAAGGGAGCCCAAAAAATCGTCTGTGAAAGCCTGAAGCATAGGTAAGAATTACAGACCCTTTTGGCTTCAAACTTCTGCTCTGTATGCTCATTGTGCTGGGTAAAATAATAAAAGGTACCAGTTTGTGAAGGAGGTGTTACTGTATCACTCTCGTCAGTTTATAAGTCACACTTTCTTGAGGGCAAAACAACTTGCTTGAACAAACCTTTGTTGGGCTAAGAGGCTGAGTGCTACAGAAAAAAGCAGCCTAAGCCTTAGAAATCCAGAGTTTCTCACAGTACAAGCATTTAAACCTGCTTTGCAAAGCATCAAAGGCAACCAAGTCTGTCATCTTGAGGATGCATTAAGACCAAGAGAGACCTAAATTACTGTTTACCTTGAAACTGAGAAGATAAATACTCTAACATGCTAGCAGGCAGGAGCATCTTAGTTAACTATAACTAAGTGCCATAAGGGATCTCACCATGGCAGAGTTCTGTGTGGGCTATTCAAACTCCTGCAGCTCATCAACATCTTCATCCCATGCTGTCTCAGTTATGTCTTGCAGCGCCGGGGTGATATCAACTGTTATGTCAGACCTCTCCAAAATGTCCCATTGTGACATCAGCGCTCTGGATGTCAGCAGTGACATACGAAGGTTCTAATTTTTTTTTTTTTCTGTTTCATCTTAAGCTGGGTTATAAACAAATTCACAAAGGTTACTGCAGTGTCCACAACCTGCAGGCAGTCTCCAAGCACACTCAGACTTAATTCAGAAAGAGGGTTGTTTAGAGGAGTGAAGGTACGGTTCAAACCAAGCTGTCCTAAAAAAATTTCCTCTGAAAGAGAAAGAACTGAACTGACTGAACCCAGAAGACTACAAAAATTTTATATTATCATTATTTTAAACATCCTTCAGCCAACCTATTTTAAGGCCCAGCTCTGTTGAGTGTAGCTGATGACAGTAAATAGGAAAAAAAAACAGGGCAGAATTCAGTTCACCCTGATAAATGCAGAACATTAGGACTTTCTGGGGCTCAGAAGTCATTAAGCCTGGAAATATATCAACTTTTCATGCACAGAAAAATCTAGTCTAAGGAGACTTTAGCTAAAATTCAGAAACAGATTCTGAGTTGAAAGCCATTTGTTCACTAAAATTAAAAAACAAACACAGTAAATCTCAGTGCCAATGCCAGATTTCTACTCTGAAGTTACCAGCATTGTTCTGTATTAACATCTGTCCCAGACCCATCTAGATCCCAGACAGCACTTCATACATTGAAACAATGAATACCCTACTGTTGCTGAATTTATGTAGTGAACTTACTTGTTATCCCATTCATGAATCTTGCTTTGCTGCTGTCCAAGTGCTGGAACACAAAGCACTACAAGAAGAAATTGACAAGACGTGCTAATCCAAAAATATTGTTTGCTATGACTGAAAAGATCTTTGCCAGTCATTTATCTGTTTTATGTACTAAGGCTCTTCTATTTTGACTGGATATTATTTGCATAGTCTCCCCAGTGTTGCAGTTATCAAGTGGACCAAAGTAATTAATACAATAAGAATATATGGCAATGAAGACTCTCTGAAAGAGAAAACTGAGAAATTCATTGTGGATTTTAAATGTCTTGAGAGGGGAAAACCAGACAGATGCATTACATTTTACACACATTTGCCATTTATTGCTGCTGGTAACATTAGTTGTGTAAGTGTTCTGTGATATAAGTATGCCTCTAAAGACAGTGCTAGGAATCTTGTGCTGGTAGCTGTATTATGTAAGTTTACTGTTAGATAGAGTGACTAAGGAAGCAGCTCTTATTTTGAAAAAAAAAAATAAAAAACAAAGGAATAAATTTATGGGTTTGGTTCAGAAATTCTCCCCTGGAGGCACAACAGAGTGCTTAAAATAATGAGAATCCCTCCTTGGAGGTATCTCTTACCAAGAAAGAGCTATAGTCTAAAATTGCAATGCTAGAAACACTGCCCTAGAGAAAGTTATAATACAATGATGAAAGACTGAAATTCATCTTAGGAATGTAAGAAAAATTCTACCATGGCTCTAAACCAATGCTATTATAAATCTAGGAACATTCGTGCCCTAAAGACAGATCCTATAACAGCATACATGCTAACACTACAACTGTGGAAATCTGGACATGACAGTAGAAATGTAATAACCTGAAAAGGAAGATTTCCTCCACTGAAAGCTGATGGAGATCTGTGCCATTTAGCAATGATCACTACAACCTTCCTTATCATCAATGTTTTAAAAGTTGCTCTGTTCCACAGTGCGCTTAGTAACTGAGGCATTTCAACACCTATCACTTCATTCTGCAGTGAACGGTGGACTTTGAGACAATTCAGTAAGATGTGTTATCCCTTCTTTGCAACAACTTTAGAAAACCATTCATCCTGAAGGACAGCATGAGAGCCTGACTTGCTACTGGTTGCATTTGAGACTCCTCTACTAGGAAGAAGCTCTCCTCTAGAAATGATGAATGCACAGGTCATGATGATTTACACTAGAAGTCGGCTGAGGAAGCTACCTTGATACCAGAACTAATGGCATCATTCCTTTTCTAAATTGAGATAGTATCTGCAGAAAGGTTTGACTGTAAGCAAGAACTTCATCATTTTACATCACATCAATAAGTCACACACCTTTATCGACCATCAACGGGTTCACAGAACTGAAAAAGATTATTGTAGAAGAAAAGTTAGCCTTTTAACAGATTTCCATTAAGTGACTCTATATTAGAAAAATATAGTAATCATGTAATAGTAATAAAATTGATAGCACACTTGTGTACATTGACGGTGTGTCTGAAAACCTGTCTGTTCTACTGGTGTCAGTTGGTCAAGAAAAAAATAAATATATCTTTTCCCAACCTTATCCTGTCACATCAATTCTAAGAGTAAACTGGAATTATATTTTAATTTTATATTAACCCTATCTATGGTCATATATAACCCATATATAACTTATGTAGAACTCCTGACCTTGGGAGATTCCTGGGGGTAACTGTATGCATTGATGTGGTTACCACTGATCAATAAGGAAATAACTCAGTGTTTTAGATGTTCTCAGCATTCCCTTCCATTCTTCTGCTTAAAAGTTTAATTGTGATATATTTTCCATCTTTCTGGTGCGTGTTTTAAACAGCAGAGTCACAGAATAGTTAATTCAGAATGTCAATTCAGTCAATTTTCAATCCAACTAACTGTTCCAAGTCTAACATTTTAAGAAACATAGCTATCATTTGATGAGGAAAAAAATATTCTTTTTTTATCTTACATGCTGTAACAGATCATTCTTGCTCAGCTATGTACTTGCAATTGTGCCTTCAAGGGCAATAATTGCACCTTTAGGTGTCTAAATCTTCATCAGCTTGTACACAGCTACTTGAACTGCATCCACAAGATCTCACAAAAAATTAGAAATTCTGTACACATATATATATATATATATATATGAAATGTGGAACTGTTTTACTAACCACTATTTTGATTCCTCCTCCAGTCCATTGCTAAATATCCATGTCTAATTTGGGCAGAACAGATATAGTGCAAAGTCATTCATTGTCTCAGACAGCAAAACCACCTCTCGGACACACAGTTACGTTCACCCATCCTCATGTGGGCAAACCCAGCCAGGCCAGTATGGAGCTACACTTCCATTGTGACCTTAGTGTGTATTTGACTCAAATAACTCTGTAGTGTACATCTTATTTACATATTTATATTCTTTACTTTTAAATTCATTCAGACAACTCCAAGAAAATAAGAATATGCATAGGATACTAAGGATTAGTGGTGGTTCAATTAATGAGAAACTATCAAATAGATGTGGTAATTACAATGCTCTCTGGGACAAGGTGTTTAATGGGACAATTCAAAGTACATCCAGGGTATTTAATCCCTTGGAACTCATTTTACATCTGCTTTATTACAAATGAAATGTGAAGTCTTAAGCATTGGTCTTGCTTTCATTGTTGAGGAAATAGAGCTTATAATTATCTTCATAAAGCAGGAAAGTATTTAAATACTTTGCATTGTATATATAGCAACAGGGTAGGGTTTAAAATGAAAATCCTGCAGGAGTCTAAAATACAGGCAGATCAAAAAGAAAACTGCAAAGTAATACAAACGAGGTGTGGTAAATAGTTATATGTAAAATCTTGTGCACTTAAAAACAAATATAACCTCCCTGCCTAGGAAAAAAAAAAAAAGAAAAAACAGAAGAAATAACTGCCTCTTCAGTTTCAGGGAAACCAGCAGTCCTTGCCAGAAGAATAAATCATACAGGAGGAGACAAAAACTATTATAGATTTGCTGTGTGAAAAAGTGACCTCACTGAAATTGGCTTTAGTATTGCAGATAAATGCCCGATGGCTCGACACAGATCTAGTTTAGTCAACCGTACCTTCTTCAATGAGAAATGTTATGAAATATGCTAGTTATAAGGTCAGCACTGCAAGGGCAAAAGCATGTGTTCTCATGTCTTATGTACCGCATTTTCAAATGCAAACTAAATAATGGGAAAATAAGGTAATACGTAACCCTATTGAGCAGCTATGGACAGCTATATAAGAGAAGGTGGAGAAAAAAAAACAAAGTCAAATGATTGATTCAGCTAATAAGTGAAATCAAGACAGCATGGATTCATGCCCCAAATGTTTCACATAGTATTTTAGCTCCTGAAGCTGTGTTTTAGCCTGGTCTGCCTCTTAGAGCCTTTTCAAGTAACAGAAGTCATCACAGATGATAGTGTTCAGTACAGTAAAATCACTCATACCGCTTCAGTTCCTCTCCACTGTTGTCTGCTGGACTGGCACTGTAAATTAGGCATGACCAAATTAGCTAAAGACTAATGGACCAGTTGCCAAGATACAGCTGTGTGCCTTTAGATGCTGAAGTCTGCAGAGGAAATTCTTGTTCTACTCACTGGTAGCATCTGCATCCTTACGTTAAAAGTAGTACAGTAACCCACCTAAACTAACGTCTTTCTCATCTTTAGCAATTTCCCTGCCCAGTGCCTACTGAGCCACAGCCCAGTACTCTATTTGGAGTATTATCAATTGCATTAAAAGAAAAGGAAAAGAGAAAAGGTAAAGTGAAAGAAAGGTCATGAACGGTATCCCTACTGCTCTAACAAAGAGCTGGAAAACAAAAAAAAACCACTATGTCATCATGTTGAGGAAAGGAAGGGAGAGAAAACAAGTTACTTCAATCATATACTGCAAAGTTTAACAAATTCAACAAAACATGCTGTAACAAACATACATACTATTTGAGATAAAACTTCGCCCCTATTGACAGAAATCTGCATCCACTTTGGCATAATGGAATTCTCTTTGACAGCTATAGTGTCCTCACATTAAAACCTCCCACCATTTGGAGAAGGTAGGTGCATCTAACAGACACATCTCTGTTAAAAATATTCATTAGAGGAGTTTCATCTGGCAAAATATGGCTTTGGCAATGTCATAGGAAGCATGGTTGAAACAGTAATTTCCTTTTTTCAGTTTTCCTCTAACTTGGGTGGGTATTTGCAGAAGATTGCAGAGAAGTGCCAGTTGAAGGTTCAGGGCCCGAAGGCTGGAAAACGAACACAATTTGTGAAAGATGTGGAGAATCATTGCCCAGTGCTGGTCTTCAGAGACATACTGCATAAAGGTGGAGTTCTAGTATCAAAACACAATTCCATGCCTTAAATGACATGCATATGAATATGGCTTTTCCAAAGCTCACTCTTCCTTTCCAGAAGCTGAGCAACCCATGCTACCTGACATCTCGTAAAAGAACTGCTGCACAAGTGCAGCTAAACTGTGCATCTTGATCTGCAATGCCCAGTTCTGTACTACTTGTGCTATGAGTCTATACAGTGCAACAGAATCACTTGAAAAATATATGATTTATTCGCACAGAGGTTCAAGGGTCCTTTTTGTCAGAACCTTCAAGATACTAAAGCATTCTCTGCTGCAAATAATGTGCATGATTCCATAGTTGCCAGGTATGAAGCTTGCACACTTAGTTTGCTCAGAGCAGGTTACTCTCTTTTTTTTTTCTTGAAGGTTTACAAGGAGAAAGGGGTATCTGAAATTTAAGGACAGAATATGTGGAAACATGAACAGCAGAAAAAAGCTGAGCATGTTTCAGTGAATTTTTATGTACTATGTTACCTACATGACTTTCCTAGAATTCTAAGCTAAGGCCTCCCCAAGGACTTGTCACTGCCTGTTATGAAGGAAAAGACAAACTGAATTACAATATGGAAGAACAGAAAAACTCTAAAAAGAAACCAATCTAGCAGGAATTCAGTCAGCCATCCTCCTCCAAAAATTACCTTTGTTGAATTCAGTGAGGCCAGACATGCACGCCAGCCTCAGGCTTGACAATCTGTCAGAAAACAATGCTAGTTTTCTATGTCATTTTGCATTTGTACATGAATGAATCATGAAACGGTTTTTCAGGCCCGAAAAAGCTATTTGTGTTCTAAAGCTTCTAAAAGGATGTGCAGAGTCCACTAATGATAACATATGGCTGGGAAAAAACAAAAGGATAGGTATAGGCTTCAGGAAGAACTGCATTCCAGGAACACTTAAGCACATTGGAAACTCTCTTGCACTGAGCTCTTAATGTATAATCAAAATCCTGGCTTCTCAGCTCTTGTGGTACTTTCCATCTTCAAAACAACTTATAAGAACTACCTAATCCTTGCAGCATCACAGTCAAGTACCGTTATCTCCACATCCCAATGAAATCGAGTTGCCTGACTCAGAGTCAATTATGAGACTCTAATCCCTGGCTCTCAGCGACTCCTTCCCACTGGCAAGAACATGCTTCTCTCCTGGTTGAACTTGGCTGTTTAACAAGACTTAGATCTTTGGAAAATATTGCTTGGTGATGACAAGAACAGGTTACTTTTAAGAGCAAGTAAGAAGAGGAGAAAGAAGCTTATTATGCAGCAGAACCATAATCCTACCTCCTTTTTGATACAGTGGCTGAAAGTTTCCTCAAAATAAAACATCTTGATGCTAAAACCTTGCTTTCTTGTTTGAAGGATTTGTTTCCTTGAACTATTTCCAGAAGACCAAGCCAGCAGGCAGAATATCTTTACTGCACAGGAACATCAGTGCAGTAACCTGGAAAGCAAACTGCAAAGTGAAATGTAACTTCATATTAATATTGGGCCTGTTCCTTTAGGGTCTAAATGGTTCTTTATGTTCTCAAACACCACTGAGAACATATATACATGCCATCTACCACCACCCTCAGATCTGAAAAAAATACATTCATGAATGTAAACATGATTTTGAGCATGACAAGAACAAAGTTGTAAAAATATTTTGCATTCATTTCGAATGACCAAAAATATTTTGGAAATGCTGCACCTATAGACCAACACCAGAGAATGCAGCTGCTCCTAAGCAGAAAGTAGAAATCTTTCCACAAACTGTGAAAGAAAATGTTTGGATGCAAGTCCAATAACTACTTCTCAAAAAGTTTTATACATTTCTGTATACACAAGACAGAGATTCTTCATCTGAAATGCTGTGTACACAATGACTTTAAATGCACACTATTTATGCATGAGGCCAAAACATTTACATAAGCCAAAATCCACTTTTTTAATAATTCTTATTGTTATCATGCCATCTGTTGTTACACAGCAAAGCCTCCATCCTATAGCATTGTATAGTACTACCTTTGGAAAGATCTACAAATGAACAGAAAATAACCCACTGAAAATACCTTCAAAATACTTCTTTTTCAGTCAGTTTTGCTGTAACTTCTCTCAGGCTATCAAAAAAAGGTGTTAAAAAACTTCACATGTAATTGTAAATTATGGCTTCTTGCTTGCTTGCTTATTTTAAAGTAACAAACATTTTAAAAGACAGATAAATATTAAATGTTTGATACTTCAGGAATTTTACAGATGCCTTTTTCAGTCCATATTTTTTGCACTAACTTTTCTGAAGTTATTTCTTACTTCCCCAGCCAGTAAAAAGTTAAATAATAAAAGGAAAACCAGAAGAGATTTGGACATTGAATCCAAAAAGAATCACAGGAATATTGTGGTTTAAAACGTCATAGCTGCAACTAAGGAAATGCCAGAAGTGGCATAACCTACTTCTTTGTGTCCCATTCTTTTTCCTCCGGCCTGGCTCCTCTCCTTATCTGTATCTCTGCTGCTTCTACGAGCCCTCCAGTCCAGTCCATGCCCTCTACTTTTCAGCACTATTTCTGCTCCTGCTTCCTTCATGTCCTGCTAATATTTCCTTCCACAATACACTGCGGTTTCCCATTCAGCACTTTAATCTGTCTTGTTGCCCATCAAATACTTCAGGTTTCTGTTGTTACCTGCCCATTCCTTCACCAGTAGGTTACTGTCTGCTTATCTTCTCTTGCTGTTCCTGCACATTCAGCTCAGCCAGTTCTCTCCTGCCTCCTCCAGACTGTCAGTACAGGACGGACACTCTGTCTATTCTCAGGTGTTATGCCAGGCAATAAATTTGGATACAGGGAAAAAAGAGCTTCTTTTCCACTAAGTTTCTCCTGTGTGTTGGAGCACGTTTATCGTCTCACAGTCCTGGGATGGTGTAGGTGCAAACCCACCAGCAGGACTGGTGCTAATCATGTTCAGTTGAGACAAAATCTTCAGAGAATCGAGGTAACAGTTGCTAACAGACTTGTATGGCTCGGGTATGGAACATGTCAGAAGCTTACAGCCTGCCTAAATTCTTCAGAGCCTTCAAAGGACATATCCCGCCTTGCAGATTTCACTTTCCTCAGATCCAAAACTGCTTTTCAGAAAAACCAATCTGCTGTCTTCAGGAATTCTTTTTATGGGATGTATGGATAAAAGTCAGATCTATTTCAGACCAATAGTTAAAATTTTGGTAAACTTACAAACATTTGTACGTATCATGGAGAATGCCGGGTAAGCTTTATTCTCACCATTCCTGTTGCTTTCAACTGGACATATTTTTGCCTCTCCACCACATGCTTCACTTCCTGTGAACTGACAGTTCTATGCTTTTCAAAAAGGGATCGGGTCAGACAGGCTTATTGATGTTGCAATACCTTATCAGCCCTGGGAATACGAAGATCTTATTCACCCAGAGCTAAACCTCAACAGAAGAATCAAAGAGCATCAAAATCTCACTCTGAGAAAGACTGAAGCTAGAAAAAGGAGTAAGTATCATCTCCTGCATCCACCAGTCCAAGCACATCATTTCTCATTGTTCAAATGTAAGCCATAAAACAGCACATCACAAGTCAGAACAGTATCCGCGCTCCCCCTGCCCCATCCCGTGTGCCTGACACCAGGCAAGCACACAGGCCATGCAGACGTGCCTGTCACTGCATAGAGTCCCTAGAGACTCCAGGAGTCTGGATCTGCACATCAGAAGCAGATTTATTGGACTGTGACTATGTGCTCTGCACAGTAAAAAACAATGAATCTTGTGTTGGATTGATTAAAATTGTAATTGTACAATCTCTGTGATCCAAAGAACAAGGAGTCATTTTTCACAGTGAAACACTTAGCAATTGGACAGACTCAAACTGTCTGCCTCATGGCATTTGTGGCTGTTCTTTACAATGCCACATAAATCAAAGGCATGCATTTTGACCCTCTTACACATAATGCAGCCAAATAGGAAACAATACGACAAAAAGAACATTGCTGTTTGAATTTAGAAAAGCTTTTCAAAAGAGAAACAGTAGTGGATATAAAACGCTTAACTTTTCACAAAATTTTATTAGATCTTCATAATAAAAAATGCAAAATATGTACAATTAATAATTAGGTTGCTTAAAGTATACCAATACTCCATTTTTACTACTACATAGAAAGGGAAAGAGTGAGGGGGAAATGCAGACATGGAAATAGCTAGCAAAATAATCAGGTTCATTTCAAAATTAGAGGGGGGCTGGGGGAGACACCTGAATTACCCTCCCTTATTTGTTTCAGTTTCCATAAAAGCTGTTCATAAAACCAAGAATGGAAAACCCTTGCTTTCTGTGCCTACTGAGGTTTTCAGGCAATCAAAATCACAGCTGTTTTAAAAGAGAGTTTAGAGTCTGGTTTGTCGTCCATTATGGTTATTGAGAAACAGAAACCACGTAAGCAAATAACCTATGAAACACCAAAACTTCTGCTAGATCTCTTTGGACATTCTACTACAGCTCATGGGCTAAGAATTGAATGGCAATTTACATTGCCACTGCTCAGAAAAATTCTCAGTTCTCCACTATAGTAGAAAAATGGCAAGTTTTTCTCTCTGAGTGACACCCCAACACCCCCCCATCCAACTACCCAGTTTATTCATGTTCTGTGGAACCACTTGCACGAGGCATCACAGTCCTAGATTTTGAGTTATCCATAGAAAAGTCACTTGCACAGCTCCCCACAGCTCTTATCTGAAGTGACAAGAGAGCAAATAAAAATTGTGTCCTGCTTACAGCAGGTGATGCCACAGTTCTATCCAGTTTCCAGTTAATGACAGCAGAAACTTATTTTCCAACAAAAAACAGAGTGGCTATATTTAATCACTTCCTCTTGCTCACATTATTTATTTAGATTTAGACACAAATAAATGGAAGCCCATAGTACTTTTCACAGCCTGATAAATTACAAGTGCATTCACAAAGATCTGACCATTCAGAAGCACAAAACTCAGACCCAACAAAGCAAATTATTTTAGTTAATCTGCAATCTAAGATCACAAAAGACATGCTTCATCCACCCATAATAATTTTGGGGGCACATGATCAGTGTAACTACTTGCCTGCAGCTAAGGTAGAGTCAGCCAAGTTTTCCAGCGTGTTAGTAAGAGAAACCCATACACAGCTTCTGCCAAAGAGCTTATAGGAGTATCTGTTACCAAGTCAGACCTCAGTCTCTAATACTTCAGTTGTCAAGGTCAACATATTTTAAACTCTACAGAAATAGTAAAGGAAGGGATCATCATGGCCCACAGCATCCCAGCATATTCCTTTTTATTTGAAATGCTGCAGAACCACTGCTTTTACTTAGAAAAGTTGTAGCGGGGTGACAGGTCAGGCCTCAGAGCAAAATCAAGACTTTAAACTCAACCTTCACACCAACAGAATCTGAAATATAAAAACCCTGTGTTTGAAAGCCTCTCCTACGAGTTTTACTGTTTTCTGAAGCTGAACCCAAGTGGTTTGAAGATATGGTTCAATTTTTCATTTCTCTTAAGAGCCCTTCCATGTAGGGGAAGAACACAGGTACTGAATTGCTAAATCACTGGATCAATGTCAAGGTCATGTGTTTACTTGATAATCTCCAATAGGCTGTAAAAAACATTTCTTGAGATAAATGTATAACTGTGACTGGGGTTCTGTACCTTTTTATCACAGATGATACTGACTACAGAAGAAACATAAACTAAAGCATACCTAAGGTTTTGAAAAAATTATGTTAGTGATCTGTTTTCTTCATTTGAAGCCTCCTCTGGTTAAGTTACTGAATATTAGGGTCAGAATAGTCCTACCCGCCAGGGCTGAACAAATTTCCTTGCAGAAGATGTTGGCCCAGCTCCTGGCATTTGCTGGTAACTTTCTTTGCCCAAGTGACACAAGTCACCCTTGCTCCACAGTCCATTCCTAGGACACTGGAAGGCTGGACAGAGGGACTGTCAAGGACTGGCTGCCCTATAGGTTACTGTAAGACAAGGACACAGTGTAATTAGAAAATAAAGCAACTGGCTGTGAAAGATTATAGCCAGCCAAACAGGCATTTGTTTTCCCTTATAAATATGTAGGAGCTGTTCTGTTTCCATTTACTGTTTCAGCTAATGGCCACAGGAATTTTGCCAATTTGCTGTGTCAGGTATGTCAGTGCTCATTTGACTTTCCTAACCAGGCTTTTCCTAGTAATGCTCACAAGAAATATACTAAAAAGCAATTAAACAAACGGTAGATCCTTTATCATCTGTTGCAATTACACAAGTTTTCTGAGATCAGACCATTACGACAAAACGTTTATTAATGTATAAACTATTTTATAGGTGAATGATCAGTAATTCAACATACACAAATGGACCACTAGAAAAAGCTGCGATGAGTTTGTACCAGCGTTCAGCTCTGACATTCACTGCTGCCCTTTCAAATGGTTGCTACAGCCAACTTCTGGCTACACTTTTACCTCCTCTGAGAGCAACCTGAGGACAGAAAGGTCACTGGCAACTTTCTTGCACATCTCTATGAAAAAAACCTAGTTTAACAGGAGAGGAAAAATATCATAGTAAGAAATGCCACCTAGCACTCTCCTCTTTTGTGCAGCCTTGGAAAGCTGCAGCAGGAACAACACCCTAGGGAACAGATGCCTTCAGCCTTGCAGAACACCAGGTTTGGTAGCAAATCCCCACCAGTGTCCCCTTCTAGCGAAAAGCTTCCGATGCAAGAGCAGAGAGGAAATCTCTCCAACATTTAGGAAACTCAGTCATGTACAGGGCACTGTGAAATTCCAGAGGCTTCTCCCAGAATGACTCCCAAACAGTTACCTGCACAGGTCCAGCCCTCTGAGTCCCATTCTCTGAAACAAGTGCTACAGATCAGAAATGTGACTTCAGCTGGACTTCCCATGTAAGCCTTTTCTTTTCCTTTTGTGTTTTTTTTTGCTGTTGGTTTGGTTTGTTTTTTTGTTCCCACTCAAGAGAAAGGCAAGTGAATCCTAAACTACTGGCAAGAATCTGTGAGAGGAAACAAACCACAAAGCAATTTATAGTGAGTATCAATCACTTGGTTGAATGTCCAGGAAGCCAATCTGTGCTGTCTTCCCTAATGTACACTTAAATACGATACACTAAGAGGGAGAGCAAAGCTCTGATGGCCCATTTATACTGTGTCATTTAATTCTGCACATACCTGAAAAATCTTTAAATGAACTGCAGCTGCCAAGCCCTCAGCGGCAACCAGCTGTCTGAACACTTGTTTCTTGGTCAAATTTTGCAGCGCATCTGGAACTCTGGGTTGTTTTTCTGTATAAAGCTTAAGGTATACATATAGATGGAGAAATGCGTACAGATGAAGGGAGTGTATGTGTCCACCTATTCTGAAGAAACTAGTTGTGGTGTGTCTGTGTCCAGTGGGGGCTATAGGGGGTGTCTATGAGGAGTGGCTGGGGAAGCCCAGGGCCGGTTCCAGATTGTTCTACAGCCGCCCCAGTGGTGCCTGGTGGCACCTCAGTGACAACATGTATGGGAAAGGGCAAAAGCAAGGGGAGAGTATGCGGAAAAATGAGAGGAAAAGTGCGAGGAACAGCCCTGCGAGTGCTGAGCTAGGAGGACAAGAAGTACCATCTACACGTTCTATTGTCATTTTCCATATCAACTGCTTGTGGAGAAAGTAGTAGACAATTCTCACAGCAAAAAACCCGAGCCTGCAAACAAAGTCTAGATTACAAGTAATACAAATCATTAATTCTTGTAAAACCAAATCTCCCTTTACAGGCAAGTACAGTCTATGAAATGATGGTAAGTATCTTCTACCTAACTTACATTTAATTACTTCCAAAAGGCTGAATAAATTTGAAGGAGGATTAGATCTCTAAAATACACTTATTTCATAGCAGTTTCTTCAGTTAAAAAAAAAAAAATAGTTTTCCTGCATAATATAGGCTTGAACATATACAAATACTCCAAGCTACAATAAAATGAAACATAAATCATACTCTATAAAGTTGTACAGAATATGCAAAAGATACATTCTGTCTCTAGCTGTTCATGAAGTTTTATTGCCGAAGTGATTTTTACAGTAGCCTTCAAGTTTTAACACAAGAAACTAATCTCAGGTTTTCCAAATCTTGTGATTCACATGGTAGTTAAAGGTACTGCCCGTGCTTAGCGTGCAGTAGCTGAAATGTCTCTGGTCACGCAGACATCTCCCACTCACAGCACAGCCCCTCTGGGACACTGTGTCTCAAGTTTTGACTGTTCTGGATCAGTGCTGGTGGCATTTCTCGGAAATTCACATTTGCCATTTCTCGCTTAGGGCAAAAACAACAGCATTATTCTTCTGGACTGCACTCCAGTGCATGATACTTTGCTTGGAATTACCGGGTAACAAAAAGCAATGACTGTTTTGTTGTTTTCACAATACTATCTAATGAGCTAGAGATATTATGACAAGCTGGGACAGTATTTCCCAAAAGCTTCCCAACGCACCATGTAAATTATGAAATTATATTCATTTGGGCATAGAAATATATGTTTAAATTCATTAAGCAGAAGGCTGGATAAATTTGCTAAATTTCAATATGAGCATTTATTCTAATAACTTTTAATACCTGATGAAAATTCAATCTTGAATGCCTATAAGACAGGCACTACAAAAAAACCTTTCTCCATAAATTAAAGCACTTTGGAAAGGTATCAGAGCAAGAGCAGTGCTGGGAGGAGGAGAGCGAGCCAGAGGGACAGGTGAGGTGGTTCAGTGCTGGGCTCTGCCCTCGAGTCACCATCAATACCAACACAGAGCCAGCGGCACCGCCGTGGTGAACCAAATGTAATCAGCAGGTTGGAGTCACCAATGCATAATTATCATATATCCCACAGGCATGGCTAACTGTACCTTTTGGAGCAGTTACATCTCATCTACTGAAAATATTACTGGTAGTCTAAATTGGACAGAATATGCTCTCATTCTTCCCCAGTAGTGTGTAATGTGGCCCCACCTGATTAGCAAGTGTTTAATTCTGGCCAGGGGTAGCTTATTACTGTATAAAAGCAATTTTGTAGCCTAAGCCACGGTGTATTTCTATCCTAAAACAATACACCACAAGACGTTAGGAGAAAGGAGAGTGCAATCATAAAATATTTAACATATAACAAAACCACATATCTAAAAAAGTATTTGTGATGTGCCAAATGGGTATATACATAGAATATCATTACTATTGCCTGTAAGTAATAGAATTCAACTGTTTCACCTCTAGATGTCAAGGACAATAGTTAATTTGTACAAAGTAGATAAATGAGGTGGAAACTAATCAGAAGAGGTTTGTTTATCTGTTCTTTGATGATATATTACACTGCAATAATAAGACAGTAACTGTGTGTTCTATCTGGCTGAGAATAACTTCCACCATCATTTCTCATTTTTACATATCAGATCTGAAAGCATCTCCCAGTCTTTGAAGTTCAACAAAATTCAAAAACAGTAATTAAGCCCAGCCAACTAGCAGCAGCAGATTTTAACAACAGAAGCAACAACATTAAATTCCACCAAGTCTGTAACACGTTACTTCCCTCAACTCACTTGTGTACATGTCAGCTCCTGTCTCCTCTGAACTTAATGGTCACAAGTACCAGATTGCATTAAAATGGTAATTTTTCTTTGTGCTGGGCAACTCCAAATGTGCACGTGGTTTTAATTACCTTTTTTTTTTTTTAAATGTGAAAATACTCATTGTCTTTTTTAGTACATTGTATTATAATGAAAGAAAATAATTGCTTCAGAACACAAGTAATACTATACTTTTATTTAAACATCTGCATGGCTAAACATGCCCTTAACAATCCGCTACAACCTGCATGCTTATTGAGAGATGGGAGGGTAGGGAAGGTTTTTAAAACAAAATATTCTGTCTTATGCTGAAAATCCAGAGGTTTATCAAACAGCTGATGTGGTTCAGCAGAAAACACAATTTCCAGATCAAAGACAACTAAGAAAATGGAGCAGTTCACATTTCGGCTTACTTGTCCAAAGCCAAGTGCCTCTCCTCTCCCTTCTGATAACACTGACATGAAAGTGTGTCATGCTTGCTTTTTTCTAGAACTCACAACAGTAGATCAGCCTTTGCCTTCCAGAGGCCAAGGCCTCCAGAACCGGAGCAATGTGACAGAACACACAGTGCTTCGTTTTTTTTCCTAATTATAAACGACCACTATTTGGTTTCCCATAAAGATGTCAATAACAAGCTGCTTATTAAAAAAAATTTACAGGCTGGAGGAAGTTGATGAGAAGTTACTACTTCCGATGGCAGATTTATCAATAGAGTAAATGATAAAATAAACGAAGAGGGAGAAGAATTCTATTTAAGTAAGTCAATTAGACTAGATAGAAAAAAATAAATTTATGTTGTGATAAGAAATGGTGGGAATTTAACAGAATTTATAACATATATGGTCTTCCATGAACACATAAATGCAAGTAGAGGACTAATACAATCCTATTTGCTGCACTGCCATCTCACTTTTATAAATGTAAAAGGCACTGACAGCCAAGTAAAAATAATGTATTATTTCAAGAGTCTTTAAAAGAAAGGAACTGAATTATTGTTATGCAGTAATATTTATATCATCTACCACTGTGCTATATCTCCTTTTTATAAAATATACTTAAATTTTCAAAGAAGCGTATTAGAGCCTTGCCTGCAGCAGTGAGCAGCTGTTTCTGGAGTGAGTCACACAAGCAGCCATGGATTCACCTTGGGCTTTTAGGAAGGCACAGAAAGCCACCCAAATGCCTCATTATAGAAAGAATTCCATTCTCTCACATTCTTGCAAAATCAGAACTGCTGATAATTTTAGATAACCTGGAAATGTTTTGTTTTAGAATATGATGTGGTAAATGTATGGGATTTGAACGTTAAGAATCACCTAACCTGTGTGAACTGAGTTTTTTCATAGATGCCAACAGCCAGCTGCAACCCTAAATTGAATACACATTAACTCCACTTACATCTTAGACTCGGCAAAGACATAAGTGCATTTTGGAAAATGAGGTTTTTAAAAGCAGATATATAACATACTGATAATAGATCACATGCCAAAAATGAGGAACACAGAGTCCAGCTTTTGACAAAACTATCAGGGTATAAAAATTATTTTCAAGGCAACAACGGGTTATTTCCATAGGTTTATGAAGAAGTTACACAAGGCTGGACTTCTAAAAATGGTGAATCTATTTCTTATTTTGCTGGGGTTTAAAATTTATTTATCTGCAGCACAGCTGAGCTTCCAGCACGTGGGAGGTCTCCTCCTAGTGTTTCAATCTCATCTGTTTTTCCTCAGAGAACAGTGATGGGTTGTGCTCACCTCACAGCACTGGTGGCTGGAGTGGTTCACAGCAATGCTGTCTGCAGTCAATTTTAGCCTAAGTGGCAAGTTCTTCAGAGTGTCTTAGTCATTCACAAATAACCCAAAGTGTCAGATGGGGAGGGATTCTCTCCTGCAAGACTAGAGCTATATAATGAAAATCCTGACAGTCTTTCAATTACCAGTGGCACAAGTGGGCGTTACTGTAATAAATCTCTCTTTCCTAAACACAGATGAATAAAAAAACTAATTAGTAGCTTCATCAAAGCTGGTCAAAAAGATTATATGGGAAATGCTATGCCAGGAGAGTTTAAAATAAAGACAGCGACTGAAGCATACTGAAACACCCCACACTGGTAGCCAAATGAGCATGCCTTGCAATATTCTGCTGACATAAAAACATACCAGCTAATATTACATTATAGAAACATGCATATACATTATAGTTTTACTTGTTTTCATTTCCTTATTTTTTAAGGAAAACATGAAGTGCATTGAATAGGATAAACGAATGGCACAAAATCCTGTAACAATTACAATGATGATTATACAACATTAAAAGATCTTTTCAGTCTACACTTTAAAGTAAAATAAAAAAGACGGGCATCAAACATCGGTAATCTGGCAAAACAATGGCTCTGGATATTTATTTATATCTCCCTCTTACTTGAGTTGCAATGATGCACCGTAAGATATAAACCAAGGCAGTTGATTCACACAGCAATTACAAGCTCTAACAAGTAACAGCAAATCAGCGCTTCAGCGAAAGGCCAAAGATAGAAACATATCAATGTAAAATATTGGAATGATTCTGAGCATGTTAACTATAAAATACCATAGCATGTTTATTGGCATGCTAAAAATGTGAAACAGACATTCATCTCAGAAATTCACGCTCATATATGCCACTAAGAAACAACGTTTTTCTGACAGAAATGCAGTATTACCAGTGGAGTTCTGTAATAAACACACTATGTAGAGCTCTAAAGCTCTGATACTTACCCTATTAAATGGTAACATACATTTCTAGAGTTGAGTAAACCAGCCTAAAATACTGCCAAGGATATGGTACAGAAACAATTTGGGGTACATGTCCCTTTGCACAGAGCCTGAAAACAGACCAGTGCAGAATTCCACAGGCAACAGCCATAATCACTAAGGGCAAGGCATTTTTAGATCATCAGAGAAAAACCACCACTATGTGATTTAGAGAGGAGGAAAATCCCTCATCATCAGTACAACTGTTGTTGAGACACTGATAAGCCATTTCATCAAAAACTGGATTATGGACAGATTGCCCTTTTACTAATTTGGTTCAACTTTCCTAGAGTTCACCTGTCTTTTCAAGTTAAGTCAACTTACATTGCAAATCTAAGAGCTCACTGGAACATCCTGAGATTCATTGCTTTTTCTGCAACAGCCCCTCTGATCTTCCCTTGGCTGCATCCCGTGCAGTGTTGACTGCCAGTATGTTTGTATAACGCATGCTCTGCAGGAAATTGATGCCTTCCTGAAAAATACAACATTCTAATGTTTGTGGAATTTGTTGCAAAGAAAGCAAGCTGTGTCTGGGACAACATTCAGTTGAACAGCCAAGTCATTTGACCAGGCATTTTAAAGGACAACTGTAAATATATCTTTAAAATCATCAGTACAGCCAAGCATACCCAGAGTCAGTTCTGAGTTAATGGGAAAGACATCCCCCAGCCCGAGCCAACACTCTCCCTTTGATTATTCACACATATGAAGAAAGTGAATCAAAGCTGGATTTGGGATACAATATGAGGAGAAGAGGACAGAAGAAGTGCCATGATCTGCTCATTTCTTACCATTGCTCTCTCCCAAGTTTTGACATGTGCAAGAACACTAAGAGCAGGTTGCCCAGGTGGAGCAGCTTAGCCAGAAAACATTTCCCCAGTGAACTGCCTCAGTGCTTGGTTCCAGAGTCAGCTAAAAGAGGCTGCTGGCCTGGGGTGTCGATGGCCAGAGCTTATAACATAACTTTTGTTCTTGTGGAAAACAAAACAAAACAAAACCAAAACAAAACAACAACAACCAAAAAAACCCCAAAACAAACAAAAAAATGCACACCCAAACCAAACACCATGAATGGGCATTCCCTCATTAAATTTCAACATCACTTTGTCTGCAGTAGCGCCAATGCTCTAAACTCAAAACTCAGAGTTTCCTCCAACATCTGAGCAAACAGTTTTTAGAAATAATTTAAGATAAGAATGAAATTTTTCTTGCCATGATGAAGGGAGGTTCTTGGCACAGGAAACTGATGCCCCTAGTGAGGTAAGAGCCCCCCTGAAATCAAGGCACTGCCATACAGATCGCTGAAATCAAAAAGGATGCTCAGGACTCCAGCTAAGATATTCCTTTGCTGCCTGGGAACTCACAAAATATTAACGTATTCTAATAACCTAGTTTTAAAAGAACATGGTAATGATGAGCAATATATATCTATGGAGATTTCAAAGTTTAGGGAAAGAGATAATATCCATTGCATCATTCTCACACTGTCACAGGACTTTAAGTTTGCTGTAAGTATAAACTTTGATTCCTCTCCCCATGTAGCTCCTATGTCTCAGTAGTGGGAGAAGATTTTTAGAAGAAAAAGCTTGCAGAAAATTCTGATTGTGAGGACTTCAAACCCACATCCTGATGTGTATCTTTGTCTGACTGCTAGATAAGGAACATGACAAAACCCAGAGCTTACAAATTTTTCCAGCTTATATCCTAGATGATGTCCTGTAAAAAGGGAAAAAAACCCTATTGTTCTTTTTGTGGCCAAATCTTTAAAGAATATGGTTAACTGAATAAAATACTAAAAATAGACACCTGGATCATCTAACCTAAGCTTATACAAGAGATTAAACAGTGATGCGTTACACGTAAAGTTTCCTATGGGAGGGGCAGAGCATTGAGTCTCTGCATGTTGTTGACAGTGGAATTTTAAGCAGTGTTTTTTATAAGACAGTCAAACTTACAAGGTAGGGAAATTTAAGAGGATATGAAGGGCAAGTGCATAAGCATGTCTGAAGGAAAGTCATTAATAGCATAAAATATTCGTCATAATAGCCTGATAAATGAGCTTTCATGCATCCTACTCAGGATTCACTGCATTCCAAAATGCCTTTTTTAATTACCGAATGTAAATGAATTGACCTTGAGCATAACTTGAATGCTGGCTCATGATTCTTCACACGAAGACTCAGTTCATTCAACAATGTCAGTGGAGTATATTTACAGTCATCTTGCTTCTAATGCACAAGTCAGCAGAGGAAGTTAAAGCATTTTTGCCCACCACTGTTCCTGCCAGTAAACTGAGATTACCTTACCGTTATTTTCTATTTGTCAGCTGTGCGTGACTATTCTGGATACAGTTGGTCATCAGATGTGCAAATGAAAATGAATTTTATAGAGAATATAAAGAGCAAAAGCTACAGAAAAACTACAAAAATAGTTGCATTTCACTTTGCTGCAGTATACCTTCCTTTTTTGCCACACGAAATTTTAATTAGGTAGAATCCATTTATCTTGCTGCCTGCTGTATGTTCCTCTGTAACCAACATAGCCCAGAGGCAGAAACTGGTGTCTTTTGAGACTTTGACCATCAGAAATTGCCACATTACACTTACAGTAATAGTGGAGAATTCAATTCTCAATCAACTTGAAAAAGCAATTTCTGTCTTCTCAGTCCTTCTTATACTTCCACTTAAGATATGTTCTAGTCATTGCATTACTGATGCCTGGACTTACAATTATTTGCAATGTATCTGTTTTACCTCACTTCAGACTAACTCTATAAACTACGCTCACTGAGCCTGGTAAATTAATTTCTTTAGATGCAGGCAGGGTTCATCTTCGTACCAGCCACACAATACTTCAGAGACAGAAAGACAAACATCTTCTTCAAATATTATCTTAGTCATGTCAGAATTTGCTTGTCTTGAAGAAAGAACCATCTTTGACAGCCCCTGCAGCTCAGCATACTCTGTTTCCACAAAGAGCTTACTCCTGTGCAAGTAATAAAAAGTCTCTAGTGTGGTGAAAGAAAACCGCAAAATTTTAGGGGGGGGAAGTCAAGACGATTATTTTTAAAATTACAGAAGTTCACAGACAAATGTGTATAATCTAAAATTAAAATAAACAGAAAAAGGAGAACATTTCAGACATGGCACTTCACATTGTTACTGTGGCCTATTGCAAGCGTTCTTGAAATACCCTCTTCTAATTTGCTGGTGGTATGAATCTGGGTTTGGAACAAGGCCATATATCTCTTCTTTATGAAGCAATTTTCTGATACTCTGCATTTATTACAGCTGTAGCCCTGACAATTTATACCTGACCTTGATTATAATTTGATATTTATACAATACTAAATGGAATCTTCTGCATGAAGCTGCCACAACAATCATGCCTTACATTGCTTAATTCTGCAACAGGATTCTTGTTTATTGTCTTCATCTAACTAGAAACTTGAAACTTACTGGAAAAAGAGAGGCAGACAGGGAGACACAGAGGAGAATCATCTGGCAAGTAAATGAGAAAAGGGACCTGTCAGTTGCTATTACGGAATAAATGATATACAAAGCCTGTCTAGGTAATTCATTCCCCTCTTTCCCCCTCCCTTTATTTTTTATAAAAAAACCTGCAGCCTTATGTTTACATTTCTTATGACAGATGTAGCTTCTTATTTAACAGTCTCCTCTTTCAATTAATAAAGAGGCAGAAAACTAACACTTTTCTTATAAAGATGATTTTTCTCTCTAGAGCTTTACCTCAAAATTATAGCATTTAATGAAAGTTGTAAACACAAATCTAATTTTTCAGCATGAGATTTGAGCATCACCTTTCAACAGCTTTTTTTTTTAGAATTCATTATGTAGTCTGTCATAGTTCCCAATCATCACTTGCCTACTAATTTCAAAATCTTGTGCAAAAATATGCTCTTAACTCCATTCACTTGCTCATAATTACTCTGGATTTACCAAGACAGGAATACAACCCCTGATGTGGTTTGTTAGAAATCAAGACCCTCTTTATCCTTGGAAAAACGCTGTGTAGAAATCAAAAGAAACACGAAACTGCTTGCCTTAAATTTAGTTATTCCATATCCCTCAAATTATTACAATTATTAGAAAGTGTTATGCAATTAAAAGGTGCATCATACCAGGACCACATCTTTGTGACTTTCACATATCAACCTTTAAGAAATTTCATTTATTTTCTAAATTTTCTACTGAAAAACATTATTTAAAATGTTTCACTGTGGGCTCAATGATAAAAATGTACAAGTTTTTAAGATAATCTATTCCAAAGCAAATTAAATACAGAAATATTAAATGTATTGGGACCATAACATGAAGAAAACTCGCTTCAGTCAATACTTTTCCCTTCTTTGCGAGCTTGACTTTTCAAACTTTCTTTTAATATAATGAAAACATTTGCACATTCTTACATGCATGTAACTACATATTTGCACACATACGCCCGCCAAAAATACTATTAAGTAGTGTGGAAGAAATTGTTAAAAANACTGAAAATACCATTAAGTATTTTAAGGCATGTGTGGAAGAAATTGCTAAAAATCTGTGTTGTAAACATGGAAAATGAAGAATTAGCAAGGAGTTCAGTCAACCGCATTTACAAAGGGTGCCTCTGAGAAGTTATTTCCACTTCATCATAGAGTGTTTTAAAAACATTAGTAGTTTGCTCAGTAGAATTCACATTCTTGAAAGCTTTACTTCTGTAAATCCCATTATCTGCATTTCTTTCAATTACATTTTTGCAGAAACAGCTGAAGTATAACAGACATTGAGGTGAAGGGAACCTAGGCAGGTAGCCAGACTTTATTCTAAACTTGTCTTTTTGCTCTACAGCAAGGATCTTAATCCAAGATCTATATGCATGTAAGAATTTCTAACAGTACGGTTGAGTAACAGTTGCTGTTCTTTAACATCAGCTGCAAAGCAGAGGATTATTTTGCTCCATTATATATGTTACCTTAAAAGAAGCCTTTACTCTGATTAAGAGGAAGGGTGTACAAACTAAAATGTCATTATTATCTTTCTCCCTGTTCCACCACATCCAAACACCTCAACAGATGATATATATGGAATATATATCATGCAGTACGTGGCCTATTTCTTCAGCGCAAAGACGTATGTTTAGGAAGATATTTTGGTTATACTGTCATTCATTCCTGCTCAGAACTTCAATTTTAACTGAACAGTATTAAGATTTAAATACTGGCTAAGACAAAAATGGCTGAAAAATGGGCACTGCCCACTGCAGAGGAACAGCAGAAGAAACCAACAAAGTCACTGGAATTATTTGTAATGCAGTAGTGTATCGCCAGGACCTGTAAAACCATAGGAAGATGATACTAGTGCCTTGCTCTGCAAGAGCTGAGGCCAAAAAGACATTGGGTAGGTTAAACGTGCAGATGAGGAAATGCAGCAGAAAGAACTTAAGGTCTAGTTACTGTTTTTTCAGGTTGAAGATAATCAGCACGCAGCCCAGAAATATTTTTATACCATAAAATCAAAATAAAGATCTTCTAACAGAAGATGATGGAACATCAGGAACATTCCCAATGTATTAAAATCATGTGAGATAATCCCCACAAACCCTAAATCAGACCGTATGTCTGGCTGTTAGTTCCTTTCTCTACTGAATATTAGCAGGGTGAATGGATTAAAGTGAGCTTTGCTGAGTGCTTAGAGGCTGCTTCATCACTGAGCCTTAGGGGATCAATTTTCCTAATGTGGAAATGCAATTCAGATTCCACCTCTCAAGAATAGCACTCTTTTGTCAAATTAAAATTCATGTTTAATAGAAAATTACAACATTAGTCTTTAATATTCCTACATCTTTGGCTTCAGCTCTCTAACAGAAAGATTTTAGGAAGAAGATCTCTGCTGAAATTTGAGCAGTCTGAAGTATATTAGAGATTCTGAACTGGTTGTCCAGCGAGTCAGAGATTATGATTTTCTAAAGTCATAATATTTTTTAAGCACACACTCGTCTCTCTGGGGCTTTGTTATATAGGTGGAAGAAATTAAGTAACTGCTGACTACTTAGATTGCAGATGGTTTAATTTTTTCTAAAATCTGAGCAACACATTATATCCAATAACAAATGACATTGCAAAACCTGCAAAACCGAAACAGCTGAAGAAAATAATCCAGGAGTTGAACACGCTTCAGACAAATGAAGTAGCTTGCAATTCCAGAGCAAGAATCTAAATTTCCAAACAGTAAGAGTCAAACTTCAGCTTTAAAACAAAAGCATACTAAGATTCCTTAACAATACAGCTGCTCTTCCAACTGACACAGCTTCATCTGCATACTCAAAGCTTTATAAACACATAAACTAGATTAAACTAGCAACCGTAGTTGTTTAATTGAGATCTAGGTATTACAATATTTTAACTCTCTGTATCAAGGTGGAGAATTCAGCTACTTACTTATACTCTCCCTATTTGATGCTTGGCTACACCTTGAAAGCGGTTACTTTGCTTTTCATTTGACACCCTGGGACACAACTAAACCCGAGAACCTCCCCAGCCATCAGGTAAGAGGCAGAATGCTTTAGCTAAGTGCTAATAGCTAATTACTACACAAAGCTTTTTCCAAATTATAAACAAGTAAATCAGCTTTACCCATAAACCACCTTTGACACTGCATAACAATTTCTACTGAGTAGTTGAAAATATTTCCACTCTGTTTTTCTTTGGTTCTTGCTTGTTTCAATTAATGCTGCCCAAACACTTATTGCTAATATTTGGCCAGATTGAAGCCTCCTGTGAACTAAATTTAATCCACAAGTTGCCCATTAGGTAACAGTTACACATTATATAAAATACACAACTAAAACTCTTCAGTACACCCTTGCCAATTTTTTCCCTGATTCTCCTCAAAACTTGGCAAATATTTACACATATGTACACTTGACAAATATTTATGTATATCTTCAAATATTTACATAGATAGGCTGTAAATTTCCTTTCTGGGTGCCTTATGGCCCAGTGATAGTGAAATGTACACAGCCAACTTAATGGAAAGGTCCCTAGAAACCTCATTCAGCAGTTGACCCTGTGAATGAAGATGCATCATAAGAAATCTCAGACAAATGAAATTTTTGCTCTTTATCCTCAGAGCTGATGACAGAAAGTGGATGACACAAATACACATTTTGCTATACTCAGTCATGACTGTCCACAGCTAGCTTGACACTAGAGATCCAGTTAATAACATTATTGCATTCCTGTTTACAGAAATATACCTTCTCATGGACAGATGTAACTTTAAAGTGAGAAGAGCCATAGTGAGCCTCTCATCACAATTGTGTCTTTTTACGCTGTCTTTATTCTTACCTTTTTTTAAAAAAATGCAGTTTTATATAGTCTCCAAATTGCGTAGCATTTAAACCCGTGAATTTTTACCACTTTGCATGAATGTAGTACTTGTTGACGGGCTACAGAAACCTTGTGACAGAGACAATCCTTCCTATGATTTGCTCTCAACTGCTAAAGGCATACCCGACGGGGTTAGCAATCACAGACTGCCACTCAGCAGAGAAGTGTGATTCAAATAGAAACCATTTTAAGCACGTCAGCATTGATAATTTTCTATTTAGTTGTTACATTTTCCAGCTCAATGAACAGAGACAACACACCTTCTGCTTGGAGGCTCACCCTAACACAGAAGGTGGATGTCTCTGTAGCTGTAAATTGAATTACTTTTCTTCCTGTCTCTCAATTAACAGAAAACGAACATGGTGTCTTTTGAGCTTCCATGTTGGCTGAGTTGTCCAGCCAGACCTCCCTGAAATATCAGAGCACCATTTGGGAGCTTTGTTTAATTGAAGTAAAAAATTGGATTATCAGCACGGTCTGGATGAGCAGGCAAGTAGGTGGGTGGGTATAGCAAGGTGTTCTAAAGGCAGCCATGTGCCCTCAAATTCATCTCTTTCAAGAAAGAGCAGAGTATGTGAAGATCCCAGTGGTCAGAGAGGCTTCAGAAGAACTGGCAGAATCCCAGTGTAGGTGCATAGTAGTGCAACCCTATTCACTAGACAAATTGGAACCCAAATTTTTTAGTAACTGAGTGAGGTGCATACTTTCTGCTACACTGCTATATTCTGAGATTTTAAACAATTACGCATAATCCTTAAACTGAAATACGAGGTGTTTCAAAAAGATGGACCCAATTTGAAATCACTATATCTTTGAAATTGGGTCCATCTTTTTAAAACACCCTATACTTTTCCAGACAGTTTCAAAATCTCCAGGCAAGTGAAAACAGGTATCTCATTCACTAGAATCATGATTTGTACTACCCTACAATGCACGTAATATTTAATTGAATTTTCTACAATGTTCCAAATGTGCTTGGGTATTTTTGAGATATACTTGTTGATCCATTTCCATTTGATTATTTTCTTCCACTGTTCTGGTAAGTGACAGAGCAGTGTTTGAATACATGGACCTCTTCACTTCCTCACACAAACTTGCTATTTTAGTTTTCACGCTTCCTGTAAGGGGTGAAGCTTAAAAAATTTACTATTTTATTTCCTCTCCCGCTACTTTCACCCATTCCCAAATCTTTTCATTCCCATTGCTAATTTTCAGTTCCAAATCTGTTGTGTCACATCTGGTTGCATCAGCTAAAAATGTTCATTTCTGTGTTTTTCTTACCGATGATTTTTCAACATTGTTGTTCAGCCTCAATGAACATTGTCTATCGTGGGTCTGATAGCATTTAAAAGCTCAGTATAACCCAAATGGAATTATTATAATTTCCTAGCTCAGTTTCACAGCGTTTAGTCAATATTTATCCTAACAGTTTTGGACACATGGAACATGTAATCATGTTCAGATTCCAGGACATAAATTCTGCTGTCACTGAAGCCTGTCATATTTACAAGATAATAATTATTCAGAATTACTAATGTCAGCTACCTAATTCAGAAATAGTTTAATAGTCACTCTATTTAAGGACAGTTCTAGATGCATAAACCTGCCCACTTCACCAGAAATATTTGCCTATTGGCATATATTCCACTGAGTGCAATTCATGAGAAACTCAGAGGAGTCATCCCAAAAATGACTAGCAAAGATTCATAAATCCATTTTATCCAGCATTATTACTAGGCATCATCCATTTGTTTCATCTATTTATGGCAGATCAGCACAAAAGGAAATATTTATTTATATAAATGTGCATAAAGATACACTGCAGCTAGCATGTCATGGTATAATTCCGCACGGTTTGTGTAAGTCTTTTGAAAGATTATTTTAAGTGCACATGGAAAAATGTTTATAGAACATACTAGTTTGTGTCCTCAAATAAAAGTACAGAGAAAGTCAAAGCATATTTTTAATGGTTCTTGGGCCTCTCACAGCATTTCCACAAAATGACAGGATGACGGACCTATTACTCCTCTCTTCATCTAATGTCCAGCATGCAGCTGAAAATCTCCCAGGCCACAAGTGACAAGAGTCATAAGAACCATCACTGCTGAACTGGGCTGTTTTAATTTCTGCCTTTGTCAGCCTGCAGTAATGAGCCTGTCTGCTCCATCACCAAAGGAAAACGCACTAATCTTTCTGAAGACACCTGAAGTTCCAGACTTTATGCAGAGGACTCACAAATACAGGTGGTGACCCTGCTCATGACCTTTGAGATCTTATTAAAGCTCAGATACCAAAAATTTACAGCCATACTGTACCAGATGACCTACAAATGTGAACCAAATTCCAAAGAAAACTCATATTTAGATAGAAAGGAATTTACATAATCTTACCAGACTGAAAGTAAACCAAGCAGTGTGACAACTGAGCTTTGGAGTATGGCAAGGAACGAAACCCTGGATGCTACAGCCACTAAAAATTTACTAAAATTCATCACCACTACAGTAACTGAAGTCGTGAATATGCAACTCCAATGCTAACTGAATTCCACAGTACCTTAATGGAAAAATTGAAACTTCATGTAATCACCTAAGGTGTTTATGTTTGTACTTAATTTTTTTTGTACTGAGCACTGAGGGGTTTTTGTCGAATCATCAGACTTCAGCTCAGCAACATCAGTCATGTCAGGCATTTGGGGTTTTTTTAACGAATGGGGTTGAGCTTTATCAACTGTGCACTGCCTTCTTCTGCTTATACGAACCTATTAAAGTGAACAGAACTACCCTTGACATTCAGCACCAAACCTGCACCACCAACACTGACCCTGACTGGATTCATACTTACAAATTTTTTTTTCAAATTCTTCTGAATGAAAGTGCAATAACATATTCATTTATAAAGGATATAGATACAAAGATCTATTAATCTCAAACTGAATAGAAAAAGCTCTAATTATGTGTGAAATACCAAAGAACCATTAGATTTGGCCTTCAAATTTTCTTGGGTTGTGCTGTAGTTATGTACTAAAATATTCGACCTGTCCAGGTAGCTATGACTATGAGTGAAATACCATCTGTATTTCAGGATCATTCAATAAATAACTTCTGGCAGTGCAGTAAAAAGACTCATGAACTGTGTGATTTATTTGATAATGGAATAATGTTCTTCTTCGCAGCCCCAGACTTTAAACTTGATTTACCTGCACAGAATTTTTATAAGCTTATATACACGAGATGGATCATATTTCAAACATATTCTGAATGAAAACTGGGGTGGTGCTTTTAAGAGGAAACTTAAGTTAGAAGCTCAAATTTTAAAGGCAAAAAAAAAAAAAAAGACAAGTGTGTAATACAGTAAACGGCATTTTAACTCTTTACAGAAAAAAATGATTCAACTCTTCGTATTAGGAATGACTTGTTGATTGACAGACCCTCTTTCTTCTTTGGAAGTGATTTAAGTTGGTGACATTTTGTGCATATTTTTAGATATGGTTGATCTTACAACTGTATGAGAAAGACACGGGGAAAAGCTGGATTAAAGTTGGAATTTTTTTTTTCCCCACAGAACACATTGTTCTTCTGGTCCTTTGATAATAATAAACTGAGTTTGCTTGGAAAGTTTGCTTTATATCACACTTCCAAAGTGTGTGCTGTGTGGAGAGAATAAATAGTTGCATTTCCTATCTTTTTTGTGTTTATTAATATATATAGATTTATAAAAACAACAGTCCAAAGATTGCTCTCAGAACAATACAGAATTTTTATCATGTTCAGAAGGAGTATTAAATGCACCTTAGATCATTTGCTGAATAACTAGTCTGAATAAAAACCCTTGTTTAACTTTTTTAGTTTATTTTCATGCTACCTGGCTTTCTATTGTAAACATAAAACCTGCTTTTATATGCTAAACACAGCAATTGGTTACACTATTGTATCTCTTATATCAAAATTGAATTAGAAAATTAAAGATTAATTCTTATTCTCCTCTTTATTTTCCTGGACCATTCCACCCAAACAAAAGACTATCACCTTGTGATTGCTGTCTTTTTTAGCATTATTCTGAATACTATTTACCAAGAATGAGAAATGAGACATTGGGTCTTCAAGTTATTTGAATTCCTCTAGGATTTTCCTATTTGTCTGTCTAGTGAAGAATAGCTACACAATTAATCTTGTAGTCATTCTAATAGTGTTTAAAAAAACCTAACTGCATGTGGGGAATTACAGAATGTGAAATTGAAACCACAAAGCTTGGCCATGCAGGCTGATGGTTTTGGACTAGATTCCTGCATTCAGTGAAGTCAGAAGTTTCTGAACAAGAAAAGCAAGTCATAAAAAAATCCCAACAAAACAGATCTGCAAATTCAGATATGCTCACAACCCCATACCCACGTAATAGCTCATACACAGAAAAATGCCTCCTTTTTTCAAACATCATATGCTACAAAGAATGTGACCACCTGAACACTAGTTTATTGCAAATTATTGTATTATTACTACGTCTGTGTGAATCTGAGACATCTTAAATTTATTAATCTAGTATTCAGCCATCCTATGAGATAATGTATTTACTTCTGCTACGATCCTTACTTGTCATTAGTGCATTCCTTGTGTACTGGAAAAAACAGCTAATGCTTCAGCTCAAGGGAGCTCTGACAAATCCTGCTGTTTTCCTTGTTTTGAAGTATACGGGCTTTATAGCACAAAGCAGCCTCGTGACTGAAGAGACGCCACGTGCCCTTGCCTGTCGCTCTCAAACATGGCTCATAGGACTTTTAGGGAGACATAATAGTGTTTATGGAAAACATAATAGTGTTTTCACTGTCAGTCCTAGACAAATTTAACCTATGTTAAACCTGTTAAGTTGGTCTAACCTACTATCCTCACTCTTTGAACTGAATAATAAGTAAATGAATTTTTCACATATGCTTTTGTTGTTCTTTTAATCTTGACCCACTGAAAAAAAAAACAACCACATTGTTAATGGCCAGCAGAACCTAAAGCAGCTGTTAGTAAAAAAGTACAAGCAACTTATGCATACAAACATGTGTGAATATTTTTTTCACTTTGGTTACTGATTTCAAGCACAACTATGGTAAACAGTCAAGCATACATGCACTTACATAATCTTAAATTTATCTCAAGCATATGAACAAGAAATTTGAGATGTTATATATAGGCAAGTGGAAAGAAAATTCTATATTGTAGTGCTTGAAAGCTGTCATAATTGTGAAATTCAAGAAAGCACAAAGTGCATCAACATATTCAATTTTCAGTATAATTTAGAATACAAAGGGATATTCTGTATACAATATTCTGCTCTCATTATACAGTGTGTCAGTCTAACGAATTATTAGAATTTTAACCTGCACAATATGCAATAAAATATGGTCACATGACTCTGTGAGACACTGTTCAGTCTTCGTTTAGCAGCTCATTATGCACCTTCCCATGACGAGAAGAACAGGATAGAAATGACCAGATTATTGAGCATTCAAATGGTCCAAAATGCTGAGAAACATCTTTTATAGCTCACACAATATTACAGATAATTAAAAATCTGTTAACTCATTTTGTGGCAGAGATACTAGTGAGCTTAGAAAACAGTACAAGTGAATCAATCCCATGGTACAGAATAAAATTAAAATTAAAATATGGAAGAAAATTCAATAGCTCTTATTACTACATGAAGATAACTGTGCCAGCCTTATTTAAATATATATTCACACATACATATATATGCTGTGATTTACAAGCAATTTATGCGAAAGTAAGCCCATCACAAGTTACCATGAGTACTAAAATCTAAAACTAAAGATACTTTAATATGTAAAGTATCTAAATAATTCAAGATATATGGGATGAAACAGGACATTTAATTGGGATGAAGGTGCAGAAAGTTCCCCACTTCTAAAGACTCAGTGTTATTTTCAAACAAAAAAATGTATTCTGACAATAGACAATTTCTTGGCAATAAAAAGATACACTTACGATTTTGTGTCTTTATTGAGATACATGGACACTCTCAGTATTCTCATGGTGCTAGACCTTCTCTGCCTTCATTCCTCCTCTTCTTATTGCCAATTATTTTGGCTAAAGAATTCCATTGTTCTTTTCAGAAGTAGAAACTCGTAAAATCATTTGGAGCAACATCCCCCTGTCAGAACACGAATGGACAGTTCTAAAAAACTTTTCTTTCCAAAGGTAAATTATAACCATGTATCATAGTTGCACCATTAGTCTGACAAGAAGGAACACTTCCTAGAAGAAAACACCCTGATGTATTTCACTATGATTTGAACATAAGCCATCTATATTAATAGATTATGATCTATAATATCTGCATCTTTAAACAATCTGTACAAAAAAATGTTGGCGTGATATATTAACTGAAGTACCCTAGTTGCAAACATCTACAAATTTTGTTGACATACACACATGGTTTTGACCCAGAAACGAATTCAAAACCAAAACCAAACCACATTCTATCACCACTGACAACAACTACAGATCTTGCTCATAGTCTGAAGGATTTTTTCACAGAAAAAAACCCACTTCACACAGAACCCTGGACTGCCATTAACACAGTCTATTCGGTTTCATTTATCTTCACATTTTGTACAGAGCAAGTTGCTGCCAGTCAACTTAAAAATAGCAACAAAGTCTAATAGCAATTTGCCAACAAGGCTTTTATTTCTAAAATATGTCGTGTAGATAAGGAATACTTGAAAGCTTAATGACTTCTTACTAGATCAATGATAGCATATAAAGGTGTTTGTCTTTTTAAGAGGAAAACAAAGGGTTTTCAGCTACAGCCTCATTCTCTTTGAATATTCTTTCAAAACCTTCAAAAAAGTTAGAAAGACTTTATTTAGTTTTAACAAGGTCAACAGACAGAAGAAAAAATAAAAATGAAAATAAACAGCTGGTACCAGACTGGAGGAGAAAGCAAACCAAAAAGCAATACACACTTGAGAATCGTAGGACTTTGTTATTTGAAACCTCAACATTATCAAACACTTTCCCTAAAACTCACCACCCATTTTAAAGTTCCATGTGTCCTTTTCCTCAGTGGATTCTGAATTCAGCCTGCCCTTGGACACACTCTCCAGTCAGTACAAATGCTATCTGTAGTTTAAGATCTTGCCAAAGGCTGGCTGAGCAAGACTCTTGGACTTCCATTGTTGCCACCACTTCAGCACATGAAGGATTAACGATACCGTTTTAAACAAGTGACAAATTTTGAAAAAAAAGGTCAGATGATCTCAGAACCACCTAGGTATCAAACTAAAAATTTATTTCCATGCAGATTTTTATGATAGCGGTCTTTATTTCTCAAGGGAATTGTCCCAGCTTGACCGAAACGACACTCTCTGAGATACACAGCAAAAAGTGAATGTGAGAAGTTCTTGTCATTATGGGTCACCCCATCAGACTGTGGTGATAAATAGAAAAGTCTGTCAGCAGAGAGTAGAGAAGACTTCTTTCAAATTAAGCACACCCTAGAGAATACTTTCTGTCTGGAAGATACTAAAGTAGAAGATATCTTCTTCATTAACAATACTGAAAAGTTTACTGGGCATTTCAGGAGGAAAAAAAAAAAAGAAAAAAAAAGAGTTACACTTTACGTGGTTATTCAGCCTGGTGCATACCTCAGGATTATACCGAAGTATCATATAAATATGTGAGTTGTTCCTTCAGTTGTAGCCATTATTTTAACTCCTCAGTTAAGCACAAGAAAATATTTCTCATAAGGGTTTGCTGCATTTTCAGAAGTAGTTTGTAGCTTACTGTAGACGGGTAACATTCAATTTTTCAGTAATTATGGGTAATTTCTTTTTTTAAAGGACTGAAAAAATACAGCTTAGTGAAACTTACATATTAGTCTGCACTTTGGAGTTTATTTCACACACTTTTTGGTGCCTTATCAGGAGACCACAATTTGTGACTCCATAGATTACATCAGGTAACTCTCTCCAGCCATCAGTATTTCCCATGGAAAAGCACTAATAAAACGCACCAATACAAACCACAGACAATGTGGCAGAAAGCTTGAAAAAAAAGATGTCATTGTGGTACACATTCTCCCTTCAGATGCCAGTAGATCAACTATGCAATTCATAAGCGTTGACTTCAACAACTGGCAAATGTTCTGTGTTACTGCTGGTTTATCACTTGCAGACATTCTTTTAGACACAGTCTTTATAAATTTATTGCAGAAGTAATTCAGCAAGGTTTTAATTTTCACTAGATATGTTAGTTGTAAAACCATGAGCCTATCAGACTNAAAAAGAATAAATAATCCTATAAAAAAAAAAAAAAATCATACTGGTAGTTCACACTTTCATCTAAAGAAGCAGGAAAGCTATATACATAATTAAGATTCACTGTACAAAAAAAATGCATTTTATACCCCTAATTCATATCCATTTCAGCCAAGGATAAGGGGTTTTAAGAACCTATGTGATTTTATCTAAGAGCAGACCTGCTGATTCAGTGGCAATTGTTCTCAGGATTATCCCCGATTATTATGGATCCAACAAGAAGGATGTGGACCAGAACCCAGAGAAACAAATCCAACAGGAACTGAAGCAGCAGCTACAGAACAAAATTCTGACACAGAATCCTCCCAGAGAATGACTTTATGAAGTATTTATGGAGTGTGCCCACTGTGGCAATACAATATGAATTTATCCTAGAGGAATATAAAATGCAGCATCTTCCCGTAACAGGGCACAGGCAGCCCTGTCTTTTTTCTGTCTTTTTTCTGTCCTTTTAGCTACAATTAAATTGCATCCAGTGGTGAGATACCAGTCATCAGATCATTACTGCGGGAATATTGGTGGCAGCCATTGTTGCAAGAACTCTTTAATACAGAAGTAATAGAAGTAATAATATAAAAGGTGGGGCGGGGGAGCAGTTTCAGAGCAGCTTTGTGTACTTGTTATTCTTACCTCTTGCTGTGAATATCACTGGGAAAGGTCACTTGAATCCAGCAGTTCACAGCATCATGAACTGCTGGCTCAGATAAAGGCATTAGACTGTGGAAGATGATAATATGTTCTTCCTTCACTTAGACATTAATCTAATCTACACCTCTTGATCCCTACACAAGACTTCTAATTTGCCCAGCAAGGACAGCACTGAACACCATCAAAATATTTTTTTTTGAAAGTGGTGCAAAAAATCACAGAAAGCCTTTTAATGACCCATTTAAACCCTACTGTTTACAGCAGATTAATGTGCCCATGCAGTGTAGCCAGGGTATAAAGATACTCACCGTGCCATAATATGCCATAAAAGTGAACGCTACCAAAAATCACTTAAACACAACTATTTCTGACACTGATATCTGAAAGCTGCTTATTAGCATCACCATACTTTTCATGACTCACATCACTTGACCTACTGATGTGATAAATAAACTGCTGAGTTTCAGCTTGTTTTCCCTTTTCACTGTACTGTTGCTCTTGAAACAACTTATTTTAACACTCTCTGCAAGGAAATTATGACTAATACCCCGAATACAATGAGGGAAACACATATTATTGGCCTATCTGTAAGCATGACTTTGGGAAGGATGTTTCACTTTCCACAGCTCCACAGAACAGACACAGTAATTCCCAATTTAATAACACACAGGTTCTCTTGATTTTCACAATAATTTCTGGAAATAAGGCTCAGGTCACCCCTACACCTTATAGGAATGTAATTAAACTGAACCATGTATTGAAAAGAATATTTTTTTCTGTATATTTAGCTGCAAAGCAAAATATTCCATCAGTATTTCTCAAATGGAGATCCAAGAACAAAACTCAACACCTATAGCAGAACAATTGTCTTCCGTTCTCCACATGTGAAATTTTCAGCATTTTGAGAACTATCAAAATTATTTGCTTATTCTGCATGTTTTTTTCTAAAACAAGATTAAACCATGAGAAGCATTTTGAATTTTTCCCTTTAAATGCTGCAAAATCAGCCAAAAGCTATAGCGCTGTTTACTGTAGCAGCAATTAGTATCTCAAGCAACACCAAATGCAATAAAGTGTGCTTATAAACATTCACACGATGTAAAGTCATTTCTTTTGTATCTTTATGATAGAATAGGAAAGAAGAAAAATAATTCTGTGACAAAAAGTACCAGAGTAGAAGCAAATCATTACAAAGCTGTATAAATCAGATATTTTGAAATATGAACTATTAACCCCTTTTTCCTTGCCTGTTAACATTTCAAAATTAACATTTTTGAGCCATGTCTAGTTATCAATAGCTAGTCCAGGTGGGTTTTTGTTTAGCAACATACTATATGTTAGATATGTATCACTTACATGCAATGCACATTCCTGCTCTTTTCTAATATCACAGAGATGGCTGAAATGGAAGTATTGCGTGGCCTTGTTTGAACAGATATTTGCATCAAGACCCCTATTTACAATTAATATAAAAGCAATTGCTGGAATTAAAATCCATTTAATAATAAATGAAAAAAAAAATACTACCAGCTTTCCAGGATTACCAGTCAGACAATAGCAGCAATATTGAGACCGATAGATGTGATGAAACTGCATTAGAAGTCACTGCCTGAAGTATGTTTACTTGAGATTTATCTGCTTACATTGGGTAAATTTGAGCAATTGATTGTCAAAAGTATTTAGAATTTACCCAGAGTAAAAAAAAGCTAAATTTGGCAACAGTATCCCTACTCCTACCAATATTTAAATATTTACAGACACTTGGGAAATCTCTGAAAGAGTTACTTCTCACTGCATTTCCAAGATGAGGGTTTACATTCACGTCCCAGCCAAACTTTTATCATATCTCACATTCAAGAAAATAATAGTAACTATATAAATTTGATTACAACACGAAAAATTTCCGGACCCTATTTTTAGAAGTACTCAAGTGCCTTCAAAATTTGGTTCTTTGGGAGGGGGAACAAAAGAAACCCCACAAAAACAAAAAAAACCACCACACCTCCAAAAGCAGCTGACAGGCCAATGAAAAAAAGGATTTAGAGGTGATAAGGATCCAAATCAGAGAACTAAACTTCTTCGTCAAATCTGTCAGTAGGTCTGATTTTTATATGACTTAAGAATCAGTCTGTCTTCCATGTTTCCCCTGTGGGTAGCCAAATATATCAAAGTTCTGCCCACTGGATGGGAACATCAGATAAAGCTCAAAGTAGCAAACGTCAGTCATCAATGCTGTCATACAAAGACAGTGAACTTGCTCAGATAAATCATGTCTGATATGAAACTGTGCTGGGCAGGTCACTAGAAAATACACTCACCTCCGCATGTATTTTCTCACCCGTATCAGTGATTGATTTGAATCAGTACCTTAGAAGTTAACATCTTCCCATATTGCCCAGCACCAAAGCTTTGATGCATAATACCTCATGATATTTTGGTAGGTATCTAATAGAAAGACAATTCACAGCCTTAAGTTAACTAAAATTCTGCGCATCATCTGAATGTGTCTCCAGAACAGTATATGAATTCATTCCATATGACTGCACAGTGGGACACCTCATTCATTTTTCTCTATTATGGAAGAAGGAAAAATGGTCTATTTGTTTTTTAGAGTGCCAAACCCCCATGTTATACAGGGCTTTCAAATGACTGAACAATTCAATGGCAAAAAGGGGATGCATCTGCTGACAGCTGCAGTGCAAACTATTCCTGTTCTTTGAAATTATTTGATGGAAACAAGTAATTGAAGTGCTACTTCTCTATTTATTATATTCTTGTGCTCAGAAATTATCTTTTATTTCTCAGCCATGGTAATGAAATACTTGAAATATCCATACACGCACACACACAAATTTATATTAGTGTATCTTTTCAAACTGCTGTTGCATTCAAGGGAAATTTTCTACTGTATTACAACAAATTACTTGGACTTTTCTAATTCCAACAGTCTTAAAATAAAGCCTTTCTAGTGCTCCATGCATCTTTTTATTTTGTATAAGAACAGGTAAAATCTATTTGAGTCTGCTAAAGATGTATTTCTCAAAAGAGAAAATGAACTACTTTATTCCATTCATTTCTGTCCACATAACCATTCCCTGGGATGACTTTTCAATTGCGCATATTGTTTCAGGGCTCTAATGCACAGCAGTGTTTTTATTACATCCTTTAAAATGTTTGCATCATATATTATAATCAAAATATACACATCAGTTATTGACATTCACGTGAGTACCTCATTTACTATATGCCACGAGGTAATAATAACATATTATATTATACCATAGAATGCCAAAACATTTAAAAGCATTAGCAAGTTAAATTATAGAACAGCTTCATGAACTAGGTAAAGATAAGTTCAAGATAACCTTCTACACTAATGAAATAATTTTATATGAATGATGTTCTTCTGGGTGGAGAACAATGGAATTTAAAAATATACTAAAACTGTCCAGCAGGAACAATGCTATAATTCAATCCAGTACCTCACTGTAGAATATTCACAATGAGATCACTCTCAGAAAAAGCTGCAAAATTACTAATGTTATTGATCATGATAAACATCATTTTATGTTACTGTTAAAAACCAGCTAGAATGCAATAAATGGTAAATGCAATGTGATTTTGGTGTAATACAATTTTTTCAGCTACTTATGCCTAGACAACTGCAAAACTTTCTTAAAAAGTTATTATTAAAAAAAAGTTCTTGAGAAGGAAGACCCTACATCTCAGCTTTTCTTAAGGTGCAATCTTTTTCCTACTAGAATTAGAGAGAAGTTTCACATTAATTTCACTGGAAGCAGAATACTATTTTGTAGATTGGTAACTCTCTTTATTCACAACTTATGTTAAAAAAAAATCCATCAACAAAATGTATGTTGTTGTTAGAGTACACATAACAATTTTACCAATGCGAACGAAGACAAATTTCATTTAGCCTTGTTTTATCATGTCAAAAAAACCCATAAACAGAGGCCTTGCACGGTACTTCGAAACTCCCCAAACCCCCACATTTTAAAAGTGTATTTCAGAAACATACTTTCATTTTTCAAGTCTCAGCACCCAGACACAAATACAGGGGTTGCCAGGGAAATGCACCAACCATTCTTACTTTTCCAGCTATCATAAGGGTACGTGGGGAAGAAATTCTTTGTGAGGGACCATCATTAGAGACCAAATTGTTTATTTGCTCATAGTAACCTGGAAGCAAACTGGAAATGATTGCTGAATGAGAAACCAATAGTATCATTTTATACTCACAGGATTCTAAACAATGCCCTCTTGTTTGAACCATTATGTGAATTCCATTACAATGTGAATAGCAGAAGTAGCTTTCCAGAATGCTTGTGTAACTCCTTGACTTGGAGGAGGACAGTGTGTGATTTCATAGAACTGATGCGACTTAAGATAAAAATTATTGCATCTTCCACAATTTTAATAAAAGTTGTTGAGAGGCATATTTTCAAATCAGTAGTGAATTTGACATTTACCATATGTTCACATACAGTTTCTTCACTGTATGAACAGTATAAAAACTTCCCATAAAGCTCCACTAATTAAATTAAAACAGAAAATGACAAACAGGATGAAGAGCTGACAGTTTTCCTAAGTGCAAACCAGGCTAAGGATTCATCTTAAAACCTAATAGCACCATCTGATGGAGGATCATCACAATACTACCGTAAAGATTCAAAGTGTGCTAAAAGTTCGTTAATTTGAAAATGTTTTAATACATGTTCTTAATTTGCATAGTAAACTGTAAACATGAGTACACAGAACAGTGTTGATCTGCTAAATAAACTTAACGTAAGTTTAGACATTTTAAGTCAATAAAAGATCTTATTTAGTAGGAAGCAAATCCACTGTGATGCTAAGCCAAAAGGAAGAAAACCAGTTTCTTCTCAGAACTCTTTCCAGACATCTTTCTGTAAGTCTGAAAAATAAATTCAAGCACATCTGATATCAAAGTCAAGTCTTTATCGCTCATAGGCACTTAGGTTCCAGATGTGGAATAAAATATAAGTGAAGAATTAAATGTTTCTGCTTTGTTGAAGGGTATCAAGTAGAATAATTTTTTAACACAGGGGTCACTGAATATCAGAACTGCATAAGAGGCATCACAAAGATAACTCTGGAGGAGAAAACTGTGGGGATCAGAAAGCATTATGCAAAACACACCAGATATCTAATCAGAATGATGGTGTGCCGCAACTAAATTGCATGAATATAAGTAGGTATGCAATTTTTAAAACAGTTAGGATTACAGTTGTTCCAAGAAACATAGATCCTTCAGAAAATGTCATGGGACAGCAGTTTAACTTTGCCAATATTTGGCCCTGAAAAACTGTAAATAAATTTCTATTTGTTTCAAAATAGTTCATTTTTTTCTGTGTGTTTTAATGTCAGTTAAAAACATAACAACTTCCAGTTCTTTTTTAAAATTTTCTTTGTGGAGAATTCTGTGACTTCTGAAAATTGAATACATCAAAAGCAGCAAATGTTTTTGTAAAATTAGGCAGTTAAACTAGTAAGCAGTTTATATGCTAGTTTATAATAGTTTTTAAATAGTTTACAGGCTAGTCAATTGTCAAAAATGTTTTCCCAAACCATCTCATTTTTCAAAAAATAAAGTAGAAACCTCCTAAGATAACGCTTGAAGGAAAATAAAAAAAAAAATGATTACCAGCCATTTTTTGCTAGAATTTTTTCTCTAAATCTCAAGATAGACAATAGGGCAAACAAGCAAGTTTCTTCACAGCTGTACCATTTTGAAAGCAAAGACACAAAACAGTAAGAAACAAATAAAGCTGATTACACTCTTGGCTACAGAATATTTTTGTACAATGTGTCTAAAGCGGGAAATAAATAACAGATACGAGAGTGAATTCTGAAGCAAAAGACAACCATAAGTAAAAATACTCAAGAGCAAGATAAGGAAAAACAGCAAACAAAATTATTGTACTGAAGCCATTCTTGTTACGCCTCTTTTGAAAAGTAGAATCCTAGAGTAGAATATAAAGGCGGCCAACATCAATAGAGCTGCTCATAACAGACCTTAGAGCCAACGGCAAGTGCTTGGAACTACACAGACCTGCTATTTAGTCAGCTCTTACATATGTTCTTGCACAACTGTACTTAAATAAATGTTTACTACTTGGCATTCACAGAACAAAGGAAAACGGGACATATTTTTGCAGTAAAAATTTTAAAGGCTTGTTACAGCTTTTTTACTACCTTTTGTGTGCATTGATGTTTATGCTTCGTTACTTTAATTTTTGTTCTTTACTAGAGGTAGTGCCCTAAAGTTAAGGTGGTAAACTTCAAGCTTTTAAAACAAGCAGATGTTTCATTATTGTGGAAAAAGACCGTAGCTATGTTTTATGCCAAGAATAAATTTTAACTTCACACTTTTAACAGCTTTCACCAAAAAGGTGTGTGTGATTTTGGTTTTTGTGGTTTTTGGTGGTGGTGGTTTTTTGTTTGTTTTGTGTGTAGTTTCGGTTGGTTGGTTGGTTTTTTACTAGATTGAAGCTGGTAAAGAGGACAATATCAGAAATCCACCTGAAATCCTTTCCAGACTTGCTATTAGCATAGTCACTACAAAATAAATTGCAAAGTGAGAATTGTGCAGATTATATAGCAGATACAGTTGACAAACAAGATCCATAACTAATTTAGTTCAGCACATTTGCTGTTGTTTTTTATCTAACTATGCCTTTTATACCTAAATTCTTTTTTTTTCTTGGTGTAAACAGTTCATGTTCATGACTAATAAATCCCCAGGGGTTCTGTTTATCACAGGAAAAGGTGTACCCATAGGTAAGGGGCATTCAAAAGTCTCCAGAGGACCTTAGGATAAAAGTGTACTATTCAGGACAATCAGCTAGGCCTAGGAAATTATTGGTACGGAAGGTCAGTAATTTGACAAAGCAGTATCACAATGAATCCATTTTCTTATTTCATATTGACCCTAAAATAAGCTCTAAGCTGCTGAACTGTATGCCAAGCAAGTGCCAGAAAAGGATTTCAGCTACCTAGGGACTTCAATTTTGATTTAGCATATCACTGAAGTGGAAAAGGAACATCAGAAAAAGTGGTATGAGCAGCAGAGTGGGTAAGAGACAGGAGAACGAACAATGGGCACCAAATGTCTGTCCTTGTAATCACACACAATAATCAAGACTTCCTTCTTCTCAGCTCTTTATGTTCCATCTAATGACTTCTAATATGATAGAATACGACAACTGTGATGAGAGAGTTTCCTCTCAGAAACAAACAGATGAAATCAAGTCATTTCTGACAGTTTAGCTTTATTCTTTATAATGAATTCTGTACTAGTAAATTTGAAACAGGAAGAGTTATCAACTGAAGGGAAAATTACTCTGATATCATGACATCCAGATGTTGTCTGGCCATGGCAGCAGGTGACACACTGCTGTAGCATTACTTGTATGCTGATTTACCTTAAGAAACTTAGAGAAATAGCTTCATGACATGGCTTTTGGATGGCAAATAAGTTGCCAATTACAAAAGTATTTTCCTGAAGTTGTAGCTAGACATAGGACAATAGAGCAAAACAGAAAACAAGCTAATGACATTCATTACTGGATTTCTGTACCTTTCTTTTGGTCTGAAAAGTTACCTGATGCTTAGAGCTGTGTTGTGTAATTTCCCTCGGGAGAGGGAGGATTTGTCAATGGGTCTGACATTTCTTTTGTCCAGTTTTATTCATTCCAGAAAAAGATGAAAAGACATCCTATTTCCCTGAGGAAAAAGTAGCAGAATCTATTTCCCTTACTGGCATTTTTCAAATCTGCCTGTCTGATTCTGTCTCACAGGTGGAATTACCAGTTGAAGTTTTTCAAAAACTGGTTATTAATTTTTTATGATGGCCAAACTGAACTATAAAAGTAGCTAACAATAGTAAAAAGTGTCCGTTCTCCCACAAAAAAACAAACTAAACCACACAAACAAACAAAAAAAACCCACAAAAAACCCCACCAAACTTGAGAATTAATTTTTTAATCAAACTAGTTAATTAATTTAACCCAAAATAATTATTTTGAAGATATAAGAGTTGGAATTAGTCAGTTTATTCAGGATAAAGTACTATATTTTTTAACATTATACTTTTACCCCCCTAAATTCTCTGATTCCTGAGGACTATTTCCTCTCAATATCTTCCTTTCCAGTTCTGATTATCTGGAAGTCAGCAAGCCTTTATTCCTGCTTTGTGAGTCAAAAGCATTTATTACATTTGGCCTTCCTTCAGACATACTTTTTTTGGTCACTATAATTTTATTTTCTCTTTGGTTAAATCAACTACACACCTTATCTGCTCTGTTGACAGCTACATTCCTCCCTGCTCTCCCTGGCTTCCAGCTCATCGTGAGCAAACGCTCTGACCCTTGCATTTGGTGTATGTTCTCAGGGCAGTTTCTCACTCCACCTGCCTTACTTTCTGCTCAATCTTTGCTTACTCTTTGGTGATTCTTCCTATTGCTCTTATTACATGAAAAATGGACACATAATTTATTAATTTAGCCCAGGATGTGAACGTGAAAAAACAGATATGGCTGAGAACACCAATTCGCAGCTCACAGTCTCAAAATACTCCCTGGCACGACTTTAACATCCCATCATGTAGAAACACATAGAGAAAGCTCTCTTCATCTTTTCCCTACAAAAAAAGTTAGCTTTCAGCACTGAGAAATCTATCTGGATAGATAACCATCAGAACACTGCTCCAGAAGAACCTCAACAAAACCCTGCATGTGTGATACATGAGGGTTTATTATTTAAGCACATCTGATCTGAAAAACGTTTCACCACACTGACTGATTTTTACAACACATCAAGAACACTACTTTTTCTGATGACCTATTGATTTCCTCAGCTGGTTTCCTGAAACATCTGGGGCACACAGATATGACACGAAACTATCTCATGGAGACAGGATTAAAGCTGAAAGTTTCAAATTGACATTTCATTCAGTAAGATCTGAAAATAATGTGTATGTTTCCTTTGATAAAGGTATCAGTGCAGCCCAGCAAAGATGAGTTGCAACGATGAATCTCAACAGGACTAGGGAGTCCCTTATGTGATTTTACCAGTTACTATCTGTGCTGAATTAAAGAGTTGCTTATAAAGGCAGAGTCTGTGTGAGATCTTGAACAACAACTTATGTCACAGAAGAAATGAGTGGTAAAGAGCTTGAGACCTTTATGCTCAGAGCATGCACAACTGATGTAGAAAGTAAATACTGAGACTCACCAGTGTTACCAAGTAGGTCAATGGAGACGAGCAGCATCCTCAAGAGGAGTGTTCTTCAGGAAGGAGCAGCTCCCCGTGCACCTTTGTTATCAGCATACCTTCAACAGTAAATCAGGCAAAAGCTCATCAGTAAATACTTCCTAGACGTAACTGGGACTTGCTGTAGCAATACAACATCCTGTTCTAACACAGCATACATATTGTGTCACGTATCAGAACTAATCAATGCATCACAACTGCATCAAGTGCAATGTTCCTAGAGCATTAAAATTGAATAAGAGAATATAAATAAAAGCTTCAGAAAAAAAACATTGAAAATACATAACAGTACTAAATACAGAATGTGAAAAAAAGGCAATATATGGAAAACAGCCCCTATCTAGTGGATTACAAAATACAACACAACTGCAGCAGTGCTCAAAATCAATGTGTTCAGCAGAAACAACTTAAGAATACTTCACTCAACTGAAACATATCACACACATGGCAAAAGAGCTTCTTTGAACCAGATAATGGTTTGTCTTGAACAATTATCAGGCTTTTGAGTCCGCACAAAGAGGTAGAGATGCTACCAAAATAGAGTGGTGGTCAGTAATAACTACATTCAAATTAACTGGTATGAAAAAAAAAAAAAGGCAGCCAAACTTAACCTGAAAATATAATTGCCATTAACCATTTTTTCCTGAAGAACTTATTTCCTCGAAGAAAAAAAAGTGTAATTTAACCCGAATTCAAAATAATCCCAATTATTGCAGTTTTCCAATGACTCTGTCCCTCCCCAAGCAAGTTTTGAAAAGCTATAACCATACATTAAATTGATGTAAAAGGTTTCTTGTTATCTGACTATAGATCTCTGAATATTAAAACAATACTACAGAGAATATAATTAGAAAATTAGTGAACATGAACAAAACCCTGTGGTTTTTTGTAATTAAACATCCTCAAAAAATGCTGAACTCCAAAATCAAGAGAGATTGGTAGGTGTATGACTTTTCAGAAGATGATTCTAGATCTGGATCATTGAAGATTTTCAGGATTTTCAAGAATTTCAAGAAGGAATTATGTCTTTACTTGTAACATGAGATTTTGCCTCTCTTTCACAACTTTTAACTTGCAGGGGGGAAAAAAAAAAAACAACAAACTCCGAAAATGTATTTGTTACCCGTATATTAAGATAGCAGTTAGTTCTACAGAAAGATACTACGGCACCACACCTTGAAGCAAAATCCCATCAGACGAGGGCACATCATGTGCTTCCCTTCTAGGTCAGTTTAAACAGGTCTTAGCCTTGTAGGTCTTAAAGCCTAAAGCCTTAAAGACTCAGCCTATGAACTTCTAGCCTTGTAAAATATCTGCCACTCAGAAGTGGCCACAGTGACCTCTCTTTTAGTGTCTACCAGAGAAGTTTCAGCCTCTTAGCATCTTTTAGCCACTGAGCTTTCTGTTCAGGAGCATAACAGGAAGTCTTGGAGTAAAACTAAAAAGACAAACCCCTCCTACCAGTTGTGACTTTTCTGAATAAAATCATAAAGTCTGATCCTCAGTTAAGACTACTAGTAATTTTAATTCTAGCACCTGATCCTGCAAAGAAATGTAATGACCACATCTCTCATCTTTCCACCATGGAATTACCAGAGAACAGTTGATCTGCATTTGTTCAGCACAGGGAAAACTGATAAATAATTCTAGTACTAGGACAGGTTACTTAATGACTACTTCCCCTCAAGGTATATTCCTCTGCATGAACCACCAATATCCTTCCCTCTAATTTCACTGTGCTACAATATGTCCTTCCATTCTTACGAGATGAATAATTGCTTTATAATCTTCTAAATCACAGGGCTCCATAGTGAGGACCTTATAGCAACACTACTACAACAGGTCAGGCAGTAATTGCTTCCCCATGATTAATTTAATGTAAATGGAGTCATTTGACTTTCATTCAGAAACTGTAATCACAGGGAAGAGTCAATATTTTCTCTACACCCACATCATCATTATCACCACCCATCAGAGCTTGAATCTTAAACATGTCTCAAATTAACGCCCCATTCAGCCGCATTAATAGATTCAGAAGTAGATGCTCAAAACCATGAAATATTAAGAACTACACTGGAAAAATAACTAGAAAATACATTACCATTTGGGGACAATCTTGCATTTGCAGACATGTGGAGAGTTGGTAAGAGACAAAAGGCTTATTTCAAGTTATTAACTTTGTTTTTAAAAACGGCATGAGAACTACCACAGTTTTAATAATGAAGGACATTACTATAATCTCTGAACCATCAAAATAGAGAATATGAAGTTCCGGAAAGTGCTGTGCTAAGGCAGCTTAAAACTCCGTGCTTACTCCCCAATCCAGTATGATCAGCATCCAGTGCCCTGCAGTTGTATGTTGGCCCCTCACAGCCACAGGAATTCTGATTTTAAATAAGTGTTTTTTCCCAAAACTTCCAATTTGACCAATATTATCTTCACCCAAATCGTTATTATCAAATACATCCACACTTCAATGAAGTTTTAAGATCAGTGGTGCAATGTGCACTGAAATACTAAAATCAAATTATGATACTATCATCCAGCAACATCTCTGTACCACAATCACAAACACGTCATTTAGCACATACAGTTTATTCATTGCAAATATTCAGCAGTGAGCTGCATTCTATTTTTAACAGAATGTACCTAGCCCCTGCCTAAAGCTGCATTTCTAAATCCTGATTCACAGATACGGTACTTGGTCTCGCAATTTTATTCCAGGAAAAAAAAAATCTTCCTGAAATCAACAGAGATTTGCCTGATTAAAAAGACAGAATAAATATATTGGGCAGGATCTGGGAATGCAACTGGTATTGTCAACTGAAAATAATTGTGAGAGAGAAATACGTATCATTTATTTATTTTTTGTTTATTTTCAAAATTATAAAAAACTTGGCCCTTGCCAAGAGATAATAAGAGGCATGCACGGCTTGCCTTTTCCACATAGCTAGCAGTTTCATTACTTACATGTTTCAACCATTCCATGGAAAAAGATAAGTTGTTGGACTTTCACTACTAACATACAAATAGATATTTGTTTTCCAGCTAGTGAAGAAAAGTACAGGAAAGCACTGACAAGATCGAACCACCTCTGAAATGCTTACGATGAAGCTCCATTTCAGAACCCAGCAAGCCAGTTGAGATTTTCTTGCTGCTAGCTGTTCAGTCAAAAGTCTTTCATACTTACAACATTTTTCAGTTTGCCTATGCTCCCATAGTGCTCAGACAGATCTATTTTGGTTCAGAACGCAAAAAACAACACAGCTTTGCTAAAGTAGTCTGGGTCTTGATCAAACAACAAGTTTTAGGATGCATTATTACTCATTTACAGGTATAGATTCAAGACTGCAGTTTCAAAATTCCATTTTTCAGAATTTGGATGTTTGTGATCATGTACAGAAATCAACAGTGCATTATTACATCCACTGTTTGTTATGTTTCAAATTCTTACCCTGCTCCAGGACAAGAAGTCATGTTATCTAACAGTAAATATATGCTTGGCCGCTGCCAGGATCAGTCGCAAAGTATAAAAATGGCAGAGGATGGAATTGACTGTGTCTCCTTTAAATGTCTTATCACCGCTAAAGAAATGCCCAGTGTGGCACCACCAAGGTTGCATTGCATTGTGTATGCCATGCTCTTTCCTAACTTCACTAAGATACTGGAATTAACGTCCTTGCATATTAAGAAAACATAATTTTTTAGAAAGGGCAGTAAATGATGTAATCTACCTCCCTTATGGGATAAAGATGAAAAGCAAAGTCCACGTCCTTTAACTTCTGACACTATTCTAACTTTATTATTTGTGAATTATACATAAAACCCCAAACTATCATCAGGTTCAAATTAGTCTGTTCAAACTCTGAAACCATTGATATTTTAACACTGAGTTTGCACTTGCTGCTCTCTCTGACACTACAGAGGATCATGATTAGTGTAGGTATTGTTATTACTTACTTTTTATGTGAACATAATAAATTGAAATAAAGGTCCAGCCTGGCACAGTGCTAAACCAGAAACTCAGTAACTCATACTAAACCTTTATTAACAAAACAGTCTCTTCTTCACAAGCCAATAAAATGAGAAAAAATTATGACAAATACACACATGTCATTTTATTTCCTAACATAAATCAGTGAGAAAACGATCTCATTTACAGCTTGTCAGAAGGAAACTTTGTAAAAAGTGGATGTGATGTCAAATCCACATATAAGCTAACCTTTTCTGTCACTCAAAAAATGTTGTTTACTATTGGATGTGATGCCACATCCAAGAATATAACCAGTTTGATTGATAACTCTGGGTATGAAGTATGAACAGAAACACTTCAAACAGATCTTAGTGCAACACTGTAATTCTCATATATTGATGCAAAAAGGAAAAAATCCCAACAGTTCAGCAACAATACTAGAATGTAAATATCTAGTGAAAAACAATTCCAGATTTGCTTTCCTTGTTCATAAACCCAGAAGAACCACTGAGATGACTTTGTTCCCCCAACTGCATTTCCTGAATTCACACAAAGCAAGAACTACCACTGCAAAAAATACCATCGCTCCCTGTTGGGTAACAGGTATTTTAAGATAGATCCAAAAATATGGCTCTAGACAGCGTTCAAGCTTGAAGCAGCAACCTTATCAGTGCTCACCATCATGGATTTCATGTGGCTGGTTTTTATCGATTTCTGACTCTGTTGTGAGAAATTGTATTTTATTTAAACATGAGTTTCCAGTGAGGTACCACGATCACATAATACAAAAATTAATTCCTCCGTCCTTAGCTAGCATGAATTGACACGGCTTCACTGAGGCAAATCAACATACGGAAATGGAAACCAGAATAGGATCTGTTTTAAAATATATGATTCTGCTTTTCTTGCTCAAGCTAAAATTCCTGTTGGGGGAGAGGAGGCAGATCTACACCCTTAGCAGAAGAGCTAAGATGAAGGGAACAAGATGATGCATAAATGCAGTGATGCCCCTACGTTTACAGCCAGTGCAGAGTTCTCACATGTACACATTCATCCAGATGTACTAGAATTGCATGCCTATGCCTGTCCACACAGTACACTCTTTGTCTCCTTCACAATTAAGTGAATATTCTTTACCATTACAATCCAAATTGCTTTCTTACAGTTCAGTTAATCTCTAAAATATTATATTAATTTTCTCGGACTCACTGCACTAGCACAGTTTGTGTGCACAGTACCCGTTGAATGCATTACTGGATCAGAAGGTATTGCTCATACATTAGATCGCCTGTCCCAGGATCAGGAACACAATCTCCATTTCAGTCACAGTAAGCTGTCTGGTTGGGCTTGCTTCTGTTATACAGAAATACGTGATCTTTCAGTCCAGTTATGTACGAGCTGAATATATTCTATAATACAATTCTAGGATTAGAAAATGTCAGGAGTGAGTGGTACAGGTATATTTAAGATTGCACAGTGAAGATTACACTAACAGTAATTCAACCATTTTCAAATTTGCTGCTTTACTGCATACTTGTCAAAAAGGATTCTCTCCTCACCTAGCCATGCCATCTTCCCCCACCGCCTCCCCACTTAAGGTACCATACAATTCCCCTTTCGTTGCTCTAGCTGTCACTTTCTACCACTTTTCCCTCACTTCTTGACAGACCAGAACTCTGAAATGCGCACTATTTAAATTCTTTTGTATTGTCCATTTTAAATATGGCATAACCCGGACTGAAGATAATGAATACATTTTTGTTCCAAATCCTATTTACATTTAGATGCTAAAAAAAATCAGCCCCTCAAGGGCCCCTTCTAGTTGGCAAAGCAGACATGTTGGTACAGCCTGACCAGATGAGGTAAACCAGAAGTATAAAGAAAAGAGGAAAGGCTGGACAATGTACTGGCTGATGCAATGTTAGCAATGTGTTTCGGCTACAGGTCTAAAAGTGTTCTGCTTTTATGGAACTTCTATGTTCTCACACACAAATACATTTCCTAAGGCAATGGTCTCTCTCAGTTGCCCACATAATTCGATCACAAAAGCCCTGCCAAAGATGCAATCACATAATCAACCTTGAGTCCACTAGTTTATTTTAAATGTCCCTTATTTTTAAAACTATGCATTTTATCTTTTTCCAATGTTTAAAAATTTGATTTTTAGAACACACTGGTTTATAGCAATTTCATATTTTTACCACATCCTACAGTTTCACTGAAACTTACAGGTAATACTTGCATTATATGGATGCATAAGCATTCACAGCAACACGTGAAGTGGTTTGTACACGTGCATAAGCGTGAGCTTAGGACCTTAGTAGCTTTTCCATTCGCAGTTATTATTCCCTTAAGTCTAACACCGAATAGAGGGAATCAGACAAGTGTTCACTGAGTGAAGATTGTCATTTGACATTTCTGTAAGTACCTTACTGAGTTTGCCAGCCTTTAGCAGCTTTGTTACAGAATATGAAGCTAGATATGTATTGAGCGAGGATGCTGAAACTCAAACTACAGTTTATTTCAATCAATACTTCTTTTTTGAAGCCAGGGACTCGCATGTAGTGCTCACCTGACAGACTTTGATGTGAACAGCATTAATAAATGTTAGCATTTGGGTTGATTATTCTCCCTCTACAAGCACGGACGACTCAGACACTGACTAATTCCTTCATTCTTCCTATTTGTGTTGCTGTTACCATCCCACTTGCTACTGCTCAGTTTTATCTGTAACTCTCAGTGCACCAAAAATATAGGATTAGAAAACCTGACACCAACAAAATGTGTGATGTTACTAAGCACTGGCAGAATTCTCAAAAACCGTAACCAGAATTAATGTCAGTGACCCATGTGTCTTTCTAATGTCTATACAACAATTCTTAAACTGGCACCATCCTGCTGTTCTGGACTGACCATACCATAAATAGCACAGAAAAAGACCATCAATTAGACAATACTCTCTTCTCCGTTTTTTAGCACTTCCCATCATTTGGGAAAAGAAAATTGTACAGAAGAGAGTCAGCCAGAGATTCTGGTCAGTCAGTTTAGCTTAATATCAAAGAATACCCACAATTGTGTTTACAGTTATTCTGCCACATCCTAATATGTGACAATCCCATGACCTTCCTTCATCCCTTCTACTCTGTACTGTCTGTCCTGTACACACTTTGCCATTCTCCAGCAATTCATAGTTCAAAAGCTTCCAGACTGAGCCAGAAATCATATCTTTGTGTGTAACTGTCCTTCATGGAGCCATAATATCCTGTTGCAGTTAGTTCTAAAACTTAGTTACATCCTGTGTGAAGAAACACTCCTTTTATTTGTTTTGACAATGCTCCTGATAACTTCATTTGATGCCACCAGTTGTCATATTATAAGAGACAGAGAACAATCATTCCCTTCCCACATTCCCTATATTACTCACGATATCACTGACCTTGTCCATATCGGTCTCAGCCATTTCTTCTCCAAAATGAACAGTTCTAGCCTATTTAACCATTTCTCATATGGAAGCCATTCTATTCCCTTGCACATTCTTTTTGCTTTCTTCTATGCACTGCTAATTCAATTAAATATTTTTCAAATAAGGACAAGAAGCATACATTAAATTCCAAAAAAAAAGCTCAACGTGGATTTCTAACACCACAAAAACATTTTCTGTTATTGTTATTTTCTGTGATTGTTATTGTTATTACTTCCCTTTCTGCCCTATTAAACTGTGCTTATCTTAACCCACAAGATTCACCCTTTTTTTCCACTTCTCTCCCCCATCCCACCAGCAGGGGGACAGTGAGTGAACAGCTGTGTGGTGTTTAGCTGCCTGCTGGGTTAAACCACAACATACATGCAACCAGTTTACTGAAACAGAGGAGCAACATCACCTTTCTCAGTTACATACTGAGCTGTAAATTGGGGTTGTCATCTGTCTGGTGGTAATCAAGACAGTCCTGATTTGATGAATGTGTACTGACCACAGAAAGGAAAAAGCAATTGTCCTGACTCTGTACAGAATAAACAAATCTAAATTCTATCAGCAAATGGCCCACAACCTGAATAAAGACAGCAGACAAGCGCAGAATATCTTGCTTCTATTCTGTTGAGCCACTTCTCTTAGTAATAAGGTACAGGAGAATGAGGAGAGGCTCTTTTCTACCAAGAAATGACTTCATAGCACTACTGAACCTTCCAATATGAGATGTTAACATAGCACCTGTAGTGACACTGCTTTTCAAAGGCAGTGTGATTTATGTTACTCTCAGCTCACAAAATGACTTTTCTATTTTTTATTGCAATACAAAGAACTGCAGAGAATCTTCTACTACAAGTAAATGTCAAAATGACTGTCACCACATTTGTATAAAGTCATGATTTATTATGGTTATTGCACAGATGTTATAGAGATTAGTTCTGTTTTACTCTTCTGCTTGTCTTTACTAAGAACTAGGGAATATATGATTTAGTAGAAACACCCCTCAGAGAAATGCTTGCAAGAACAAAGTGTGTCAGAAATATGAAATCACCTTCCCATCGTGATGTCATAAAAAAGGCTGCACATGCGAATTCTCTGCCTGTTCTCCAAGATCCCATTGGAAGTTTATGTGACTTCATTTCTTCACACAAAAAATTCAATTTATACAAGCTTGATAGCATTTTCCATGATCATTTAATTCTAATTTAAATTCAGAGCAAATTCCAAGTGATTTTAAGAGTGCTACAAAACACAACCACCTTGGTTAAATCTTCTCAGAAAAACAAACTCCAGCTAGAACTTGGAGTTATCTAAGGCCTTGCAAAGTTACCTGTGGAGATTTTGTCTATTAGGATCAAGTAGCATCAGCAAAGAGCACTGATAAGAACATACTTTCCAAACTCCCACTGAATAATGTATATCCCATCACTTCTGTGGCAGATGTATTCCCAATTAAGTATGCAAAGCTGTAAGAACTTGCTTATTAACAAAATCCAGTTCCCACTGGATTTGTCCTGTGCCTATCAACATGGAAATAACAAGTCAAAGCTCACAAAGTTATACTAGAGTTAACCAGCTTCGATGAAATCATGGAGGTGCCTAACAATTTATTTTAATAGGTTTATCCATGTATTTCTATTGTATTATAATGTTATTATATAAAGAAAAACCAAATCAAAACATACAAGAAATCTACCCATTACATTTTGAATCAAATCACACACGGTTGGTTTTTTGTTTGGTTTGGGTTTTTTTCTGATTGACATTAAGTAAATTAAAATTACAGCATGATTTTATCTACATTCTTTGTTTCCGGTTTTTGGACAAAAGAGTCTCTTCATCTTGAAAAGATCTGCAGGTAAAACATGAATTATAGCTTCTGGGACATAAAGTCCCCATCTGACATTCACAAAAGAAAAAAATTCACAACATATCCAGAGATGATACACTTCAAATCTATCAGAACGTGGCAAAACCGTTACCTTGCATCCAAGTCCTTACAGAGTTCTAGTCAGCGTAATCAGGTAGAAATAGCTTGTATTGTTGGCTTGTCAATATCAATTTAGACCACCCACTGGTTCCTATTTATTTTTTATCATTGATTCTGCATCTTGCCTGCCTGAATCACACAGCTAAATTCCTTCTAATATGACAAGGCCTTAAGGATTTATAGACATTTCTGAAACTGTAACAAATTGCTGTTCTTGTTAGGGCTCCAGCTACAGCCTCCACTGGAAAAACGTTACGAGATACACACTATCAAAGAGATCCTCAGCTATTGATGCAGAAATGAAGACAAGCCATTTTTAGTTAAAATCAAAATGGACAGAATTAGTAGTAGAGTGAGGGAATTGATTAAGTTAAAGGCATTTATCATGAAGAAAATTAATTAAAAACCCATAACGGTGTTTAAAAGTTGTGAAGGTCTGGGAATCTTTAACACTGCAGCTAAAAAACCGTACTTATTCATTAAAAATAAATATAGGGGACCACCTTGTAAGCCATATCCAGCTTTTTTCTCCAGAAATCAGGTCATATGGAATCATAACACAGGCTTTATAAACCAGAACAATTCAGCATCCCAAGCTTTTTTTTTTTTTTTAATATAACAGACTGAACTATTATGTTCAATATATGTGAGAAGTATTGATGGGCTTCCATATATAAGGAAGATATGTGATGGGAACAGAGTCATAGAGTCAATATTTAGAAGCGCTAATGAAGGACAACAGAAATTTCTCCCAGTTAGGAAACTAATAACTTACTTTTGTCTGTGAAATATTAAGAAAAAGAGATAACTGTTTTCCCTTCGTCAACTTTTTTGTAAGTTTTCACTGAAAAAAAAAAATGCTTTTACTCCTACAAATTACATAAAAATTACATCTGTTTTTAACGATAGTACTGCTGTTTCCTAAAATAAAGAGATTAGTAAAGTGTGAAAAGCTTGAAAACCTACTCTGACATGGACATGTTCAGAATTTTCAAATATTTGGCATCTGAGGGATAATTGGTATGAGTAACAAACAGAGGTTTGGGGTTTTTCACTTTGTCCAAGATACAAAAAGATCTGTTTAGTGAGATTCAATTGAGAGAAACATGCAGGAACTCTCCAGAGGCATCCACTGAGGACAGTCACTACAAGTGTCTTCATAAAAAAGCAGGTGTTTGACATCAGGACAAAACATCAAATAGAACAAAACTCCACATACACACCACGATGGCCGTCACTGTTGCTATTATATTTCCTTTTGCACCCAATGTGCTGCCAATGATCTTCCCTTTCAGTTCCAGTTTTTATATCTTTGGAGTGGCAATAAGCTTAAGACTTAAGGTTAAAAAGAATATATCCATGTGCCAATTACAATAGATGCATGCTGTGAAATCTCATACTTCCAGCCTAATAAAGCTGGCCTCCAGAAATCTCAAAATAATTTCCTCTCTCTGACTCCATTCTCAATTAACAAAGTGAAATTTCAGAGTTCAATAGCCTTATTGTCTTTTTTTCACTTAAAACCAAGAGCAGCAGGGTTGTAAGCCAAAGTTCCAGGAATTGCCAAAGGATTTGAGAGACTACGCAAAACCAAGACTGCTGGACACTCACGAGGGGTTCCCTGCTTCTGACTTCATTATTTCTCCAATTACGTTTCTGTTTCTTCACCTCCACATCTGTCCAACTCTGCTATTCAACTCAACAGATGATTCTTCTACCTTTTCTCTGAATCAGTTTTTCTCGCCATGCTATTTTTCAACATTTTTAATGGATATTCTTTTTAATGGAAATTTTAATCAAAATTAAGATAACCATGTGAAAATGGGTGTGCCAAGTCATAAATGTTCAGGAGTGACACAAAACCACTATTAACCTTTATTTTAATCCATAAAATCTTGGGCGGAGTAACTAGTAAATCTTCATGAGAGTAACTTAAAAATGGCAACTTGAAAATCAGTTTTCTCTTTCTGCACAACTCTGAACCAGAGTAAAATCAGTACTGACAAACACATTTAGTTTACACAGCGCCATTTAATAAACACTTTTACTAATGTGTCCCCAGTGATGCCATTGTGTTAGAACAAATGCGTAAAAAGTTTAGTGAGCATACAGAATTCTTAGTGCAATGTAAGAAAAATGAACGTCCTGCATTTCTGGTGAATTTATGTATGAATTATGATTACTCTTTGATAAAGAAGAAAAAAGTACAGGTCTTATGCAGCTTGTTAAAAAGTATCTTACTCAAAATATATGTTTTGTGAATGCAAAAATGAATAATGAAACAGGAAAAATAGACTGAGACTAGAGTAGCAATAGCAAGCTGAAGTAGACATGTCTTGTCAGAAGGGGGATCTTTAGTACAAATTCAATAGTTACAAATGTCATCTTCCTTTGTGCAATGAGGAAGCCATTCCACTTATTCCAGTTTTACAGCTTAAAAAAATTACAGAACATAACATTTTTGGCTACATCAAACGGGAAAAATATGGTTCTCTGGATAACTGACTTACTTAAGATATTATGTACAGCACTTAGGGCCACTTGATAATGTTTTAATGATCTTCCAGTTAACAGCTCTTAAAAGAGTTTTAGAAAGAAAAAAGCATTTATGCGCAGTAATAGATGCTATCAAAGGCTGAAGTAATTTTTACCTACTAAAATAACACAGATGTTATATAAACAGCTCAGAATATAATAACAATATAGCAATAATCAGAGTACCCTCCCTAGGCTGAAAAGGAGTTAGTCTAGTTAGGTTGGGCAATATATTTCTTTCTCTACCATGATTTTAAAATTAAAGATGACTGAACTGCAGTGATTTATTCTGATCCTCAGAGACTTTGTAATTATAGTAATAAAGATAACAGGATATAGTTAGCTCAAACTACTAAAATGTGAGTTTTTAATAGATAAAAGATTTAGTTAAGACAAATGTTAGTTGCTACTGTTTCTATTGTACATTCTTATGCTGGTTATTATGTCAATGAGACCAAATAAAAGTACTTTGCACATGTAATGGAAGGAAATTACAAACTTGACTAAAATAAATCACATCTTTAACATAACATTTCTTTCAGCTGAGGCTCTCACTGATACATTTGACAGCTCTGTATGCCTTCAACCTGACGTACTGTTATTTGGAACAGTTTGTAACATTCCCATTTTGCCTGTGAAAAGACATTTTAATTGAAAAATCATTTGCCCATAAAATTATCATCATCAATTTACATTCTACAAAGGGACTGCGTTATGACCATAAAACAATTTGTAAGTGGATCCATTCTACCCACTAAATCACTTTACATTATTCTGTGAACAGAATGATGAAAGCAGGTTAGCATTTTGCTGGCAAAGTAATTATGTTGTTATGCATTTCAGCCACACAGATACTTATAATAGCTAGTCCATTTATCTTGGTGACAGAACATCTATACCAAATGGACAGAATGCATTTTATTTACTTGACGGAAGCCATTTAATTCACAAAATACTTTTAAACTTTGTTTTTGTCATCAGAATAGCTTTATCTATTTATTTATTTAGCTTTCCTGTAGAAAAAAGAGATAATGTTGCCTATAAATAATGATCAGAATTTGTGAGTTTTAAGAAAAACTGAAAATAAATTATCTAGTAGAAATAGGTCAGATGCACAGAACTTACATGTTCAGATCAGGGAAAATCTACGCAGCATGAGCTGGTGCAAGAGGTGAAAAAACATACAGACTCTGAATGTAGTTTGGAGGAGATTTGAATCACAGATTCAAACAAAGGCCACACCATACATTTGTTGACAAATACATTTTAAAGTGTTACTGCCAAGAAGAATTAAGTCACAACGAGGTAATGGCAAACAATCTCTATGAACATTTTTTCAAGATGAAGTTATCTATGCTGGCTCCTTACCAGATGTTATTTTATTGCTTGATCAGTCACAAGTAACTTAGATAGTAAACTTATACCTAGCTCTCTAGCAATTTTGCACGTTCTTCTTAATAATTAAAAGAAGCACGAAAAACTAAAGATTATGGAAGTATTTAAATGGCTGTAACATTCTGATTGTTTCAATATTACAAGAAAACATTTCATTCTTTACAGATATCAACTATTAGTCCACCATACATATCAATATTAGTCTAAGATTTCATTTACAATTTACCTGATTCTGTGTATTAAGAACACATTCTGTGCAGTTGATCTAGTTCACTGCTTTGCAAGGCACTAATTTGATTTCTAAAATAACAAGTTCTTCTACTGTATAATTGAGATGGCAAAGTAAATCAAAATAATATCATTTCTTCAGATATTGTTTCTTGGAAAAATATAAGAAAAATACAATTCAACACAATTTATCATGGTTAATTCAGACATTTTAAGTACCTTTACTACCATATAGTGAAAGTGTTAAGTGAGCACTTTGTATTCACATATATTTCACATTTTAGGCTTGTGTGTAATTACCTGGTGCAGTTTTCTTATTCAAAATTCTGCCTTTGCCCTTTCCTTTGAATTTTGGGTGCAAATAGAGCTAAAAATGGAAAATAAAGAATACAAGATGATACAATTCATGGCTTTCACAAATTAATGACCTGGTCCTGCAATCATTACACAAGGCCTTCCATGCATAAGTTGTCCCACTGAGTTCAACTTATCACAAGACTTAAACATACATAGTACAGAGGATTGTGTATTTAACCTCTATTTCACTTAACAAAGACTTTCTGACACAATTAGATTTCAGCAGGTGGTTAAGCTAATAGTGAATTTTCCCATTATTTCAAATATAATGTCCACACATTGATAACTTCAAAGGCCTAACTATTTAAGTGACACGGTTGGTCGGGTTCATGAAGAAGCACAGGTCTTATTGTTATTTTTTCTTTTCTTCTTCACAGAAAAGTTACAAGTATTAAACAGAATAGCAGCTCCCAGGGACCAGTTAAAATCACAGCTGACACAAATACCAAAACTAAATAGACACAGAAACTGAATCATTCTCTCCAGTACAGAATTTACCTCTCCTAAGGCAAACTAAAGTTCACCACTATTAGCACACAGAAAAGAAACATGCCTGAATTGCATCTTGCTCCTTTATAAAGACAGAGTAAATCCATTTTCTTCTCCAATATTTATCCAACATTAAAAATACTTAAGTCCTCTGAAAATACTAAAGTTAGTATTTTTTATTCTACATGAAAACTTCACAGTATATCAACAATTCTAAAACCACACCTTTTCTTGTCAAAATTGCACCTGTTTGATAGCTACACTGCAGGTAACGTATGGAAAAAACATCCATACTGCTTCCCAATAAGCACACAAGCACAAAAGAATCCATCTCTAAATGCTTCACTTCAGTGAAGGAGAGACATAATTATGACAATGGAGATTCCACAAAAAAAATTGACTCTTACATGGGAACCTTTCAATTATTCAACCAAACTTTCCATAAAAGGTTTTGTTGTTTGGCTGGTTTGGGGTTTTTTTTGTTTGTTTGGGTTTGGTTGGTTGGTTGGGGTTATTTTGTTTTGTGGGATTTTGATTGTTTGGCCAGTTGGAGTTTTTTGTAGGTGTTTTGGTTTTTGTTTGTTTGTTTTTCGGAGCAACTGATATGTTTAGAAGAACCATGCACCAGTAGCTAGGTGGGCATAATATCATATTTTTATTTGATGCTAAACTCTTTTCTTTTTTTGATCTGAAGAAACTGTGCTTGTAGCAATACCATTGCTGTTAAAAGAACTCACAAACTGGTTTCATTCCCCAACTGCACAGCTTTATAAACTGACAGCAGCATTACCGCTCTCCAAACACACTCCATTCTCATTAAATGACTAATCTAAAACCAATCAACCAAAACACATTGAGTAACTGCACAGAATATGAATGTTTTTCTCCCAAAGTGTAACTCAAATTAAAGTAAATCACAGTTATAGCTCAGTTCTGAGTGACCGCCCTTCAAATTACGACCAAAAAAAAAAAAAAGATGGAAAAAATCAAGTATTTTGCTTAGTAGCATCATCAATCAATTACCCAAGTAAATGATTAATATACTTATGAATTTCAACAATGACATTATGTAGGCAATAATCTAAAGGCAGTTAACAAATTTCCAACAATACTGGAATAAACAGACTTCGTTAAAAAATGTCAAGATTGAATAAATAAAATTATTTCTGCTTAGGGGAATATTGTCTGAAGGTAACTTTTATGTTTGTCTGATTTTTAGTATAGTACATAACTGCAAATAAATGGGGTAATAACCCTTAGGAAATGGTTGAACACAAAACATGTATATTATCTTGAACACCAAATTTGACCAGATAATCATTACTTTAAGTATTATATCTACTTGCTGTATTCCTTGGCACCTATGTGAACTGTTCCTTCCTTAGACCAAATATAACACATCAACCTAGGACGTGCATTAAAGCGTGCATAAATCACACCTACTCGCAAGTTCCAGCAAACCTCCAGTTTAAAACAAGTAGTTCATACACATTAATTTCCTTCGTGTGGCTGATATTTGCAGGTTACGTGGCAAATTCAGAGACAGCACAAGCAGTGACAGGAGTGGTGCTGTACAGCTTTGACACAAAAGGTCCTGGTACCTGAAAGACAACGTCCAGCCTTCCCTTACTGTCTCCATCACACACCGGATCATAGAGAAGAAGGGCTAAGTTAAAACAATCTTAACTGCCACTCTCCTCAATAACCACCATCGACTGTTTCTTTCCATTATAAAGTGTGTCCTTCTGCCCCCTGACAGTTTTTCCATAAGTTAAACTGGTAAATCAGCTTAAAGTATACTTGTATATAAAGTATATTATATATATACTATATACAAAGTATACTTGTGCATTCCTTTGTATACAAGTACAAAGCCACAAGGAAACTCAAATTATGAGAACATTCAGCAACTGAAAGTTAAGACATCAGAAAAACAGAACCAGAGACTGTCTAAGAACTAGAGAAAGGAAAAAGGAATACTGTCATGTAGATGCTCAAAGACCACGCTAAATCACGCTCTTTAAAAAAAATATTTGGAGCTTATTCATTTAATCAGGTATTTAATTACTAATAAAACAAACAGTGTTAGAGCTATGAAAAGCACAAATCTGCTGGAAGGCCTTAAAGGGTAAATACAATTATATTGTGCAATTAAACCTAGCACAGATCTTTTCGGCTAGTGGTTCAGAGCACTCAGATACGCTTTTGGAGAAGCATAAACAATGCAAAAACCTATAATTGCAATGTCAGTCATGGTGTCCATACAGAATACCAAGTACAAAATCATATCTTACTTGATTTATCTCCATGGGTCTTTGGCAAAATAAAAAAACTACAATGTCAACTGCAGAAGCACAGTGTCCTCTGCTGGGGACACTGGCTTAGATTTCTTACCTGAACATAAGTGGTGGGGAAACCCATGACTCTCATAACCAAAATTGATCTAGTCCAATCAATCATCGTTGCAAAAGTCTCATTTTTCACAACACACATAAAAGTAGTAGGAGACAGAAAACCATCCTGGAGATACTGCTTCAGCGACTTCTAACAATTCCAACTTGATTAATAGCTCAATAGCCATTATTACATAATTCACCATAAGTGAACTTAGAATACTTTACTTTTTCATGCATACTGTCATTATTGAAAATGACCAATTGAACCATTTGTCAAAGCTAAGTAAAAGGACTCTGAGCACAAATGTTCTTCATCTTCTTTTTTTTTAATAAGATCAGTCTTCAGCTACAAAATATGTCATCTGTAATTTAGAACAGAACAAGGACTGCAGCATAAGTCAATAGCTCTCTTCGATTAGTGGATGTGATCAATTCAACTATATACCTGAGGAAGCTGCAGCTTTCTCTTCTAGGAAAATAAATATCTCATTCTAAACTGAATTACAAAGAAAAATCCCACACCTACCCTGTGTGAATTCCCTGTCATAGCAACAGTCAACAGTGTAAGGGTGTAAACTTGTAAACTTAACTCAACAAAATAGGATGCAACTATCAGAAGCATCTCTCCAATTTGAATGGCATTTACATTTGAATGTTAAATATAGCATTCGATGGAAAACATGAACAAATGCATGGTATAATAAAATAACAAAGCAAATAACAGAAGCACCAACCACTAACCACAAGCAATAACAAACAATAGCTTTTGTATATAAATAAATTCATGGGTCACATCCCTTATACATTGCTGCTACATTTTAAGACAAGATCAATATGAATGAGCTCTTTTTCAGACAGCAAACACCTTATTTGAACAGAAATATTCCTTTACATTTAAGGCAGCTGAAAGAGTTAAATTTTTTGCCTAGTTAACCAACATAACACTAAAGTAACCACACAGCAGTGAAATAATGAAGTTAAATTAACTGTCTTAATGTACATAATGTATTGCTGTGTACCAAATGTTCACAATTGATTCAAGGCAAACATCTTAGTTTTAGTTTGCACTATTTAAAGCCCCAACATGCACTGATAATAAAAACTGAGTACATACACAAAGGGGAAATGAATCTCCTTGCAAAAAAGAATAGGGACAGGAGAGAACACAGCTTGTACTGATCTGAAACCCCGCAGAAGATAGCGTAGCTACCAGCAAGGTAAAAACAGGCAAAACAAATCATCTTATTGTGTATGAGTTCTACCCCTAAAAATGCCCATCTGCTGTTTAGTTAAAACAGGAAAGAACCATATCTCTTCAAGACAGGCTGTCAATGGTTAAAATCTTCAACTACAGTGAAAAACCATACAAAGCTTTCATTCTAATATTGAATGATGATGGAAAGAGACCTAAAATGGCAAATACATCTCCCTGGCAAAAATACATTCTACTTCAGCTCTCCCATTCCATAAAATCTTGCAAGTATCTTCTGGTTTGGAGTGTTATTAAAAGGCTTGCAGCAATTATAACCTAGGTTGTTGCTTTTAGTTAAACCAGTAAACCAGTATCTTTTTTTAAAACCATCCTCATTTTTCAGCTGTATGTGACCAGCAACTGAAAGACCAAGAATTGTCCATAGTAGTATGGTTTGGAATTGCTGACCATTAAACCAGTGTGGTGTTATCCATTTGTTTAATTCACATGGACATAATTTACAACGCTCCTTGAAAAATATTCTGATTTAGTCCCAGGTCTGTGGCACAGTGAGAGCTTACTGATGTGGATTTTTTCACATTAGAAATTACTAACTGCCTTGAATCTGTTCTTTTAATGCATATATGATTTTCATGCACAGGTTCCTTTCATGCATCATTTCCAATGAATTCTTCTGGGCATTATGCATAGTTCAGTAGCAAATGAAGGGAATGCTGTGCTGGCATACCAAGGAGAAAATCCTAAGGCAGGTACTCATACACATCAGAAGTCCAGTCTGCTCCTAACAAATCAAAATTGCTAATCATACCACTGGAAAAAAAATGGCCCTATCATACCTTTCTGCCTTCAACAGTATGGAGATGTAAATGTTTTCAATATTCTGTAGTTCTGAAAGATTGCTTCTTCATCATTAGATGCAAGATTCAAGAAATCAAATCTCCTTTATTCCACGAGCACATTAACTTTTCTAACCCTCAAAACATGTCCTGTCTGCCTTCACTCATGCCCATGTCTACATTATCCAAAATTATACTAAAAAATAAAGCACTTTTGATCAGAGTAGGTACTTGATGGTCAGAGGAGGAAGTATAGCCAGAAAGTACATATATATAAAATATACACAGTGAAGCACATCTTAACTAGATCCTAATAGCATTTCACTTGCCTCTTGATCTCTTTTAAAAGCCAACTGCCTTGCACGTTTTTCCTCTTTTGTCTTGCACAGGACCTTTATACCCATCTCTGCTATCACTCATCAGACACACTCCCAGGGATGTGAAGCAGCAGAATAATGTAATGCCTTTGATCTATGTGGTGTTCCTGTAGCAGTGCTCAGCTCACTAAAAATCTCATATATCATTGCATCTCCCACGTCAGATTATCTTAGGCCAAAGTCTAGAACTATCTATTGTTCAGTTAGTCCACCAATATATCCATTTTCTGGAATGAGAAGTGGAGATGGGGGGAGAATGAGACTTTGTGTTGCATGGGTGATAGAGAGCATTGCTCTCTCAGCTTGACCAGATTCCACAGGAGTTTTATGTTTCCATGTCTACTAATAGAGTGTCATCACTCCTGTCTGCTGGTAAAAATAAGGAAAAGCTACCACAATCATTCAGTTGAATTCAGAGCACTGCCAGTGTGATCCTCTAAGGCTGCTTTCTGAAGTTGGAAATAAATTATTTTCCCTCTTTGTTTGCTATGCCAAGAAAAGATAATGCAGCACATTCAGTTAACATTTGTCCCTGAAGCACATTATCCCTCCAGGAGAAATACGCGGGAGTAGCACAGACACAACGTTTCAAATTAATCAGGAATAGGATTGATCATGCAAGAAATAGGAGTTAAAACGTAATATTTAAATACAGAGAAGTAGGAAAGTATAATTAAAATATTCTTCCTAGCTACCATTTCTGTTGCTATCTTAAGCTTGATATTATCAGTTACCTTCCTCTGTTTTTTAATTTCTCAGCCATAATGCGTTACAGGACAAATCTGCCATTTATTAAAGCCTTATTAATTTATTAAAGACTTATTAATGATGTCATGATTAATTACAATGCTTAATACACCATCTCAGGTAGAATTCCAAGAATACACCCACAAAATTACATTTAATGTGTGAAGAGGGAAATGTTAATGGAGAGATGAAAACAAACCATGTATCAAAAATCAAGAATGAAGACAGGTGATTCAAAATTAAAGTAAGTATCTGAAGAGAGAACAGATGTTGCCAACCGACTCCTGCCTCATGCAGCAAAGCTGCCCTTTCATCAGTAACTACAGCCCCTTTATCACAGGCTTATTCACATGAAGAACCAGATTTGTGGGGTTTGTACCTTTTTTAAATAATCCAGTCATCATTCAGATGCCTGCCTGCCTAGTCCAAACGGATCCACTTGGATCCACTCTTAAAGACTATAGAGAACACCTTTTTTTTTACATTATGAACCCCAGGAAGTTCTGCGGAAAGTGTCTGAGATCAGCAGACATACCCACTGGCCCCAGAGCAGCCCTCTTTCAGGAACTTAGGGGAGAAGCCCGACTTAAAACTTGTGTATTGCCTCATTTAGAAGAGGAACTTCAGTATTTCCAAGTGCTCAGTGAGATTATTGCTTGTTGGCTTGTGTCTCTCTTTCAGTTTGTCTTTAGCCCAAGATGAAGTAACCCGGGCAAATCGGCACATTCGGAGAGCACGTGCATTTCTGCATGTCGGCACATCTGTTCACCCGTGCTCCCGACAGCTCTGAATGTACCTGCCAATTTCAATCAAAGGTAAGTGGATCAGCATCTCAAATATAGTTACATTCTTAGAAGTTTTATTAAAGACTGAAGTATGAACCCAACTTTATTATACACCAGAGAAAAGGTTATAACATCCCAAACATAGGAAAAACTTTAATCAGCATTTGCTGATTTGCCTTTATAGATAAGAGAGTCCAACCATGAATTGGAAACCAAGCCCTATTACTCCCACTGCTTTCATAATTAATTGCTTGTGAAAAAGTTAATAAGGTTTACTTTTTTAATGTAGCACAGACATGTCAGAACACTAAACATAGTCTAAGAAATGGAAATTTCCTTTTACAAACAATTCTGCTGATGATTTAGCCATAGTTTTTATTGTTAGCGTACTTAAACTTCCTCTAATAGAAATGGCAAATTAGAAACTATTCATGTCCAATCATTAAAAAACCCAACATAGTTCAAAATTAATCACTAAGCCTTTGGATATGTAATAGAAATAAGCAAAGCTCAAATAATGCATGGGACTTTAACGAGAGAACTAAGAGTATCAAGGAAAAAACAGTCAAAACAGCCAAGAAAGATAGTAATCTTTTCCTCTAATTTTATTTTACTATATTTTTAATTGGAAGCCACTTCTCAATATTGAACATATTATATGCAAACATTGCTGTAAAAATATGTTTAATTTAAATGAGGAAAGCTTAGGTTCCAGTCAAGACCATTTAAGATACCCAAGGGACAGAAAGTGACTTAACAAATGCAACAAACAATTTTAAAACAAGGTTTTGGGAAAACTCAGCCTTCTACCATTTCCAGTTTACGCACCAGAGACTGAACCATCAGTATGCAGTTCGATATAAGCAGCCTCATTAATTTACCATTAATTTTATTTTTTGTTCATCACGAATTAAAAGAATCTTTCTGATTAAGAGAATCTTTTTCTACACCTTCCACAGTTTTTTTATACTGTACAATTAAGCACTAAGACTGCACAGCGCTGTTCAACGATGCAGGACCTAGAACCACCAAACCATTCTTGCATGACAGGTCTCAATATTAAACTCAAATTACATGTTCTCAATGAATCACTCACCCTCATTTTTATTAGAGTCAGACAACTTAACACAGAAACTTTTAATAGTTATCTCCTTTTGAAATGCTACTTTTTTTGTGATTTCTCTCATGTCATCCTATAGTTTGATCCACTTCCCACCAGTTTTAGCAGGAATTGAATAAGACTTTACATTTATTTCTGCACATGCTCTCTGCATATGTGATAGAATTTTATCTTTAGTTTTAGAATGCTTGAAACATAAAAATTATTTGATAGCTTCAGCCGTCAAGTTTAGTCAAACTACACTTAAATGTAAACAAAACTTTCTGGGGTTTGTATTTGATTGGAACTAGCTCTTTCATTAGAAAAGCTAAAACTAAGGGAATGCTGCTATTTGACTACAGTTCCAGTTTACATATAAATAGCCTTGGCAGCTCCTAGCAGAGGTGACATTGCCACAAGAACTGTGAAGATATTGTGCCTGCACCATTTTCCTGACATGTGATCACTTCAGAGCAACAGTGTGAGAAATCTGAGAGTGCTCTGGTTTAAATCTGTTGTTTCTGCCTTTGGCTTCTGCATCAGGCTGGTTCATTTCTTCCTGTGCACACTAGCACAGTCGTACTTTATACGCAAGGCAAGCAACAATTATGATGTGTAAAAGAAAAAAAAATCCCATTTTTTACTTGAATTTTGAAAGAAACTAACTCAGAAAGCAATTTTAATTGCAACAGAACCTGCCGTGTTTAATCATTAAGTCTTAATTTTATATTACTTTTATTTTCCATGTCAGAAGAATACATTTATTTATTAAAACAAAAAGGTTGTGAACTAAAGATAATACTCATGTCCCTCCATATCATTTAATTTCTTTTTAGAACAGGAGGCAAATGCTGTCACAAAAACAGTTCTTACCACACCTGATTAGTGTTAAAATGAGTTAAAGATGAGTCAACATGTCTAAGGAACATAAATAAAAGTAGACTCACTCTTCAACATTTTAATCTGCTTAATTCTACAAATAGCCAGGAATAAATTACTTGATAGCCCTATTTACAAACAGCACAGAACCAATTCTACCCCTCCCCACAGCCACAGCTCTATTCAAGGATATACATATATTATTTTTTTCTATATCCAAAGCATGTGTTAAACATGGATTGAATATTCTGACAGACATCAAAGCAGCTGAATGAAAATGAAGCACGTGAAAACAGACATCAAATGCAGCACAAAACAGTAACACAGGCTGTTACAAGTTGTAATAAATCGAAGAAGGTAAAAACACGAGTTTTCAAAACCAGGCATTGTATCAATCCCTTAAGACAATATTTTATTTACAGTATATTCTAAAATACATCTGGAATGTTCTATCAATAATACTTCTGTTTCACTCCTGTATATACCATGATCTAGAAACTCTTTTAAATCTTATAAGAGCACCTGTAGCCACCTATAGTTTTCCAAAGATGAGCTACACCATACACAATTCTTTACAGCACAACAGTAATAGTAGAATTTTTTTAGTTGCTTTTCTTGTAGATACCATGGCATTTTGATTAATGCAAATTGCCCCATAGCTGAAGTATATTGATATAAATGTTTCTTTATGACTTATTGCTCTTGTAATGGTGCATATTCAATTACACTTAATTCTCAGCTTTCATAAACTTTCAGGGATTATAAAGGGATTAGCAGGAAATTCATTTAGACATCCTGAGCCTCTTTAACAAGAAGTAAAAAAAAATACAAAAAAAACTTCCACCATAGCAGCTTTTCTTTAAGTTGCTAGTATTTAATATCTGTTTAAAGATGACCAGTTATAAACATACCACACCTGCTCTTCTTCACTTTAAGAGATGAATACAATACAAAGTAACAACTGACAAAATTTTACATTATAATCTCTGTAGTCATTGTTGGAAAAAGTTGTATTTTTTGCTTAGGAACCAAAATCACTATTTATAAAATCTCAAATGAGAAATTTTATGTTCTAAGGGCAAATCCATACTCAGGAATATATGGCCAGGACACTGAAGATTAAGATGTAGATCTTACAGTAGCATAAATTTGATCAGCACAGGACTACAAAGATACTTAGAGCTTCCAGTTCCAAAAGATTCTCTCAGTAATAACGGTGTAAATCCAAACAATTTATTAGTTGCATGCAGTTAAATTGGATTAATGTCCATTTAACAAGCAAAAATACAGGTTAGGTTTGAAAATAAATATCAAGGACATTAATTTAAATACGTAGTCACACAACAAAGGACACTTTTTATTAATTGGGGTTTGTGTGGCCAGTTCTTCTCCCAATTTGGTTCACAAATCCAGATTAAAACTCCCATTCAACTTTAAAATTGTCTCATTCAACTTCAAAATTGTCTCCAGGGTACATTTACTTTCTCACTTTCCGAAACACAACACATTCTTTAGCGGACAATTCTCAGAATTCACATATTCACCCCTATCCGTAAGTCCGATAACAACGCCCAGATATCTTTTAAGCTTTCCTTTAAAAAGCAAAAAATCCTTGTAGTAAATTACGCCTTAGCTGAAAACAGTTTAAATAATACTTCTATATTGATATTGAAAGGTAGATGGCTATAGGAACAGCTACAACATAAATTAAGGCCTCTGAATAGGTACATTGTACTTTCAGAAGACTTTGTAATATAAGTATCTCTTGACTTTTTCATTGTTTGAATAAATGACTACAAGACAAGGGCTTTCAAGAGGTTGCTGATTAAAGTGCCCTTTATTGTTAAAAGCATAATTAAGTAATACTTGAATTTATAACTCTCTTCAGGGAGTCCACACTCCTAAAGAAATTAGAAAATGGCACAGCCAGAAAGTCATCTAGTTAATAATACTTTTTAATTATCACAGCTAGCCTGTGTGGCATTCACATTTGCAAGGTTTCATTTTATTTAAAGAAATTAAAGTGCAGATCAAGCCATGAAACTCTCCTCTTATGCATTGTCCAAAGTCTATTAAACAAAATATAATTTTAAACCAGCATGTAGTTATAAATAGCCTGCTGTTTGGAATAGCCTGTCAGTCTGTTTCCAATTATATATGTTTAGCTAACAGCTCTCTAATTAGCACTCGCTTCTGACTACACAGCTCCTAAAAGGTTTACATTGGAAGGCACAAATTACTGTCTAATTATGTTGGCTACATTATTTTGCATAAAACATATATAAAATATTTGCCCATGCTATAAAAACAAATGTTCTGTCATCACTGTATGACTATAAAATATACCACCGAGATTCCAGGCCCTAGAAAAAAAGTGTTTAATTAAAACACTAAAAAGCACAATAGCTACTTTACCACATCAAGTAGGATCACATTTACTAAGAGAGTGCATTACTTCTGAAATGTATTTCACTTGGAAAAGCAAAGTAGAATGAAAAACTCAACCGGGCTTGTTGTGCATTTTCTCTAATAATAGTTGACCTCTGCCTGTGAATTTTTCTCTTTAGAAAAACAACATCAACCCAAAATAGCAGTTCCCATTTCCTTCAGGACCCTAAACTATTTTTTTAAATATATCCTCTCATCTCAATACCTTAATCATTCAATTTTTTCCCCAGTTGACCTGTTTGTTGAGGTCTCCTCACCAGTACAAACCTATTTACCAGCCTGCTATTTTCAACGTACAGATGATCCTTCATGATATTAAAAATCTACTCCCTAAACACTTCCCTATCACTCAGAAAATTAGCTGTCAAACATAATTCCATTAACTTAGCTTAGCATTCAAAAAAAATGTGCACGTTATTAACAATGAAAGCAAACATATGGAGCAGGTGACCTTGCTTCTACCAAAGAATGTACTTGATACTTCCCACATTTAATAGGAATGACCTTTACATACAGCTAATTAGGCAACTCAACTACAGTGAGAAATAAAACATTTCCACTGATGGTACATCTATTATGGAAAAACATTCCCACATTTCTTTTTTTCCTGTCTCCCAAAGGAGAGAGAAGTTAGGCAAGAACAGAGGAAATTGTGTGTTTTATGTGTTCCTGCCATCCCCATCTTTTGCACAAAAACCCACCACATTACATTTAGGAGTTGGAGAGGCTCACATGAATGTCTTTGATGTTCAAATCCTAAAACATCCTATGACCAACTTGTCAGACCAAGGTTTCTCCAGGACAAGGAGTTTTCAGCTCTTTAGAGGTCAACTAGAGTGTGAAATCCCATGACTTACCTTATACCAGATAAATACAGCAGTTCCCTTTCATTGTTTTTATTTCTGAATTATTCTGTTTATTACTTTCCAATTCTTTTCTTACTTTTTGGCTAGGATAATGTAAGTCCTTGATCAGAAATTGCCCCTTATCAGTCCAAGGCAATGATGGAAGGGAAAAAAACAAACAAACAAAACCACAAACACACAAGACACCACCACACCAAAACCCATCCACCCCCACAAAAAACATCCACATATTCACAAAGCCACAACATTTTAAAATAACATTGCTATAGCCATTTTACACAACCTCAAATTCCGTGAGCAAATCAGGGTGATACAAAAATAGAACACAGAAATTTATCTCAGACCTATTGATCTGGGGAAAACTTCCAATCACCAAAGGAAAAAGAAAAAAACACATTTCTTATTAAGCATTTCTTAATCACTTTGTGCATGTCACAGAAATCCCATTAGTTGTCTCATGCCTCATCTGAAACTCAAAATGCTCAATTCCTCAGTTCAAATACCACTCTGTGAGTTTAGTAGCAAATTATTTCCTTCAGTAATCTATGAGTTTAACATAAGAGATTCTCTCAGCTATACAACTCAATTTTGTCAACAGAAGCTCAACAACTGTTTGCTAAACATTCATAAAGACTTAGTATCTGTTTAACAAATATTCAGCGACAAAACTAATACCTTCCAAAACCAGACTTTCAGTTTGTTTCTACCAAAATGATGAGCCCACTTTTTCATGATATAAACACATTATTAGCGTTGTGTTTCCTAAACTTGTACTGGAGCTGACAACAGAACGCAAGTTCAAACCCATGATGTGGTTCATTATTTTTTTATTTCCTTCCTGCTTTTTACTTGTGACTGTCAATCCTCCCTGCTCTCGTGACAGGTCTCAGTGATACGTAGATGTACCGCATCAAGAAGACAGTCTTAGAACAGGACGGTCATAAAATGAAACGTAAGCGGTTTCTCTGATGCACCTTCCTACAGTGTGACTACTTTTCCATTGAGGTGCGTATCCGGAGGGAACAGGAAAAAATAATAACTTCTCACAGGCTTTGCATAAAACCTCCAGAGCGTCCCAAGCAAAGCTTTCGAAGCTGCAGATGTCCTTATAGAAAGAGACATTCCCAGCAACCTCCTAAAGGATGGGATGGCTAGTGCTGTTGCTATTAAGAGCCTTTTTACTCCCCATTATTGTTTCTATGATGAAAAATTCTGTTTCAATAACTGCTTTCCACAGTCAATAAGTGCACGTGAAATTTGTAGGCTTACATGCATCTTCATTTTAATGAAGAGTCACTCCAATTTGCATTCAAATTGATTTTTTTAATTGTAAATACTTTATATTAACTGTGAACAGTTTTTAATCTCATTACTATCAATACAATTCAATACTTGAGGGAGGAAAATTATGCACTTCATCTGGTTAAAAATAAAACTTCTTTTGGTTTACGGGTTATTAAATTTTACTTGAATCCAGAGCAATCACAGCTGAGTTCAATGAAATGTTAATTCCCAGTGTTAGAGGCCTGCAAGTTGATGGAAGAAGGAGAAATACATTAATATTTAGGAAAGCTTTATAGTTGTCTTGCCACCTAAAAGGTGCAAAACCAATATGTAACTCATGATCACATAAAACGGACCCTATTTCCTTTTGTTATGAGCAGCACAGAATTTTTCCTCAGCTCTTACATTTAAATTTGTATTTCACAAAAAAAATCATATAAAAAGTTATCTTTTAAATAAAGAACAAACTGCTAAAGGTTTTCATCAGAGCCTGCTGTGAAATATTCAGATGGGTTACAGGCCAAGCCACTCCTCCCCAATCTCATACTCTGACTAAAAAAAATTAAGACTTTGCAGTAATTTTGCCACATGAATGGATTCTCTATAGATTGTCTATAACCCTGACTGCAACTGTTAGTAAAGAAAATCTAAACAGTGACTTCTTTTGCGTCCATTAGCACAGGGGCTTGGGCAGTAACCTCTTAAGAAACTAAGAATAAACAAGCTTTACCATCCTTCACATTGGGATAATTATACTCACATCCAAAAAGCCTACAAATAAATCTAACAGAAAACAAAAATTATTTCTTGATTTTGCTCTATTTCCTTTTGTCCTTTAAAGTAATGTAAGTAATTCAAGTAAGTTAAGTAATTCAGTTTTGAGAACACATTATTTAACAGCACCTCTTCGGAGAGCAAACAATGATGAACGAGGTTTTACTTCAGAAATCTGATTGAAAATTCCAGTGTTAGTTCCCACGGAGAATTTCACATGAAGAATTTACTCTACATTAGGGTAGAAAATAACATTATTTTCCTGATTTTCACAGAACTTACCTTGCAAAAGGAACCATTACAGAAAGTAACATCCGTTTGTTTGGCAGACTGGCCATCAGGAACAGTGATCTAAGTAATTTGACATCCTGTGAGGCTTAATTTTCATTAATTTAAAGAAGGCTATAAAAGGTTAAAATTTTTGTCATTGATGATTAATGTCATAAATTAAGGATATGTTAGAGGGAGTATTACACACAATTGCATTAGCCTGTAACAAACTTTGTTTGCTAATGTAATCTTGGATCTAGTTGAGAATACAAACTCTTGAAGGTTAATGGGGTAATACTGAGTATTATTATGTTGTCTTTTGCATTTATACATTGGGAGGTCAAACAAAACTAGTAATTAAAATTTAACCTTGTCTTTTTAATAAGAAAAAGCTACAGGGAAGAAAATACGTTTTTGACTAATCAATTCAGGAATGATACCAAATAGTTTATTTTCAAATGAATCCTACAAACTTATATCTCAGCTGACCTTTATGTTTCGTAATAATGCCTGTAAATATATCATCTTAAAAATAACATTAGTCTTATAATAATTTCTACCTGATAATTATCAAATACAGCCATAAAGAAAACCTTAGAATTCAACCCGTCTTGTCCCGACAGTGAAAAGGCTGCCACCAAGAAGAGGGGCTTTTGTGGAAAACATCCCGTTCCTTCACTTCCAAAGAGGACGGAGCACACCAGTGCACTCCCTTCAGGCTCTCACCGAAGCCTTTGCGAGCTGAGGTTAACGTCTTTGAAGTTTTCTGCCTGCAAGTAACTGAAGTTCTGTTAAAACTATTTCGTTTATCTTTGAGGAGTGTAACATACAGTACGTAGTGGGGTGCAAAAGCTTAATTATCCCTTTTCAGCAGGAGATCTCCATGTAAAAGGAGAAACTTAACATTTTGTAGGTTTCAACAAATGTTTGTATTTTTCCTATGCAGAGATTCATTCATGTTTTTCTTAAAAATATATATATATACACACACACACACACTTTAAAATATACCCACACTGCTTAACTTCAGCCCACTTACAAAAATATTCCAAATTCCCTGTTAGTAAACCCAGAAGAAAACAGGTTGAGGTAACAACTCTGCACTCCAAAATACAAAGAACAGATCTGTTCCAGGCTCTCCCCCAATTGGCTCTATAACCACAACTACTTCATTCCACTTCAGTTTTAAAACAAGAAATACAACAATACTGTCATTTAACTAGCAAACAGCCCAATGCCTCCACAAATAACCTTATCAATATTTCATGGAAGCAAGGTAATTTCCTGTCTTGTGCCAACAGAAATAAAAATATTAGTAACATCCAGTGCATTCATCACTAACTGAAACAAACTTAAATCACCTAAGTAAACATGCTTCCAAACTGAGTAGAAGATAATGCCATTTGCTATGCCTGTTTGAGACTACACTAGGAAAAATAACACAGTCCTCACTTCATACATAGTTTACTTCAAATCTGTAACCCAGCAGTGAAACACACCATCACATAATCTTTCTCAGTAATAAATTATTAAATAATAATTAAGTGTAAGTTGTTGTGAGTGTAATTGGACCATTAGCATGTAGTTTTTGCTCCTGTGGTTACTCAACTTCAGCTTTGGTGGAGGTCTCTGAATAATTTCCTATTACCTTATAATGACTTTCAGTAAATGCTTATCTGCATCCAACAGATTGCTCTGCTTCAATATATGGTGCTGCAAGAGAAGGAACTAACTAAGGTATCATCACGATGAACTAATTATTTATGGTTGAAAATGTCAGAGATCCTCATAACTTGCTGAAGCATAAAATTCTCCCTGCCTTTAACTCATTATAGTCTAATGAGATTTCAAGTTATAACAGCACATCCCAATGCTTTCTCTGATACTTTTTTTAATCAGATTTCTTTTTGTTTGATAGGCTTCTGAGAAAATATTGTATTTTGCACACATCACTTCAAAAATAGTATCTAACTGCTAATGAACCACAGAAATGGCTTCTGATTATTGTGTACCTTCCACAAGCAGCAACTATTATAGAGATGCCATTTTTAAGCTCTACTAAGTGTTCAACAGAATGCCTAGACACCGCTTTCCTCAAAGTCTGTCACTAGCACTTGAGGCTACCTAAGCTGCAATTTCTCAATCTTTTCATTTCCCACATTTCCCTTTTAAATCGGAGTGCTGCCACCAAGGACCCAAGACACTGATACCCAGCAGTACAGAGCTTTTTATGAAATTTCTGGTAGATCAGCATTCAGAATGTACTACTTTTGGAAGCTCAAGCTTGCAAACAAGCCTGATTTATTGAGCTGGAATTGATTTACCATACCTAATATGCAACATTTTAAAAAGCTGTTCTAGGCTAATTACATACTCAGCTGATCCCCAAGTGATTAATAAAGTTCCTGACTAATTTTCTGTCTCTTCTGAGCTGCCAGATGGAGAATAGAAAACCCATCTACATCACATAATGCCGATTTTCACATTAATGAATAAAGCTTACAGCTAAAGAAGAAAGGAGGAAAAAAAAAAAAACACAAAAAAAACAATAGGGAAGATTTTACATCTGCTTTACTTTCACATTCCTAAAAAAATACAAAAAATACTCACAATTCAGACTTATTCTTTCCTCTAGTTTTCAGATTAGGAATCTGTTTGTATCAGCCTTTGTTTACACAACAGTACTACTACATCAATATTTTAAGATTAATAAAAATATATATGTCATTATACAAGTCAGAAGCTGTCACATGCCTTTATATATACATAGGCCATCTAGAGCTGACATAAATCCCCCAGTTTTTGCAGTCTCTGCTCTTTCCTAAGAACTGGTAAGCGGACTGTCACCTTCTTTGCTTTTCTCACAAACAAAAAACATGCTGAAGTTGACCTTACTGGTGTCTCTTTTTTTGTTTGTCTGGGTTTTGTTTGTTTGGTTTGTGGGTTTTTTGTCTGTTGTTTGCTTGTTTAGTTTGTAATGAATGCAAAAAGTAATCAGAGGAGATGGCCAGTGATTCAATTCTTTAGAGTGTGATTTAAATTCATTTGTCTCTTATAAGAACAAAAGGGAGGGAAGCACACCATTATTAATTTAGGCAATTAAGAATACTTTGAAAGCAATATCAAGTACATTAAAGAACCTCTCCCTGAAGTGCTGCTTACAGTCTATGAAAATTTAATCTTAGAGCATTTCAAGTGATGAAAGGTCATTTCCTAGATTTGAATATTATAATTTTTAAACGGTAACCTAAATGAAAAGTGGTTTTTTGTAAACATGCAGTGAGCGGTTAAGTGAATTAGAAACAAAACTAAAGGTACATATTACATTTGTCATGTCATTTTAAATTAAACTACATATAACAATTCCTAAAGTCTCTTCCTCTTATTTATCAAAGAATCTATGGTTTTCTTCCCTAACATTACACAGCATAGAGTCTAAAAATAAAATTTCTATACAAGACAAAATAGTTAACATTAAATCTTCGTAATTTCTAGGATCAATTGATAGGAATAAAAACTGAATAAAGCCCATATAGAGTGTAACCTCAGTTCTTTAGCAAAGGCAGGGGGTGGGCGGTGTTGTGCAGTTCAGTGTTTATTCTGACATAACAACTCGTGCACAACATTGAGGAACAGAAGACAGCCCCACAAGGTATATATGATCTCAAACACCTAATCAGATTATCTTGACTCATCTCCAAGTTACCTGTCGCACTTTTGTAAAGCGCAGAAACATATTATCTACGTGAAAACTTAGTATTTACTGATGGCATCATTTCTAGGATAGTACACAAAAGTGGAAAGGGAAGTACATTAAATCATGTACAACTCTCCAAATGATATGAAGAAACAGAGACCAGGACAGACACACTCAAGATGGTGACATAAACTTCCCCCCCCAGCAAAGTCAGAGAAAGGATAACACAGTCACCAAGGCACAGAGATGTGATCAAAGTTTCAAATTTCATCTGCCATAGACTTTCTGTATGACCATAAACAGTGCACACCACCACATCCACATTACTCACTGTCTCATTTATATAAAGAAAAAAAAATTAACGTGGAATTGTATGTTACTGTTAGAAAGGATCTTCAAAAGCACAGCAAACTTATCACAAACTACAAAGCTGGTCCTCACAGTAGTTAACAAGTTTATGTGTGATATTATTCTTTGGCAAATGCAATGTTAAATGCACTAGCATACTCTTGTGGAAGATAAGGTAACATTCTCCGATTTTATACAAGTATTAAAAAGGTTATAAAATATGATTATGAAGTTTCATTCATGTTCATTACACCACAGAAACTAAATACTAGCACACAATCCTTTCCAGATTGACTCATTTGCATCATGTATCTAGATTAGATAAAAAGCATGGGGTTTGTAGTTATTATTTTGCATGTCTTCAAAAATGCCTTGGGTCCCCCATTTGAACCTCCCTCTCAATCATGGTAACCATCAGTAATAATTATAACAAAACAGTCTTCAATGCAACAGGAAAACAACACAAACTAGATAGAAGAAATAATTTTTTTTACAGTGAAGGTGGTGAAACACTGGCCCAGGTCACCCAGAGAGGTGGTGGATGCCCCATCCCTGGAGACATCCCAGGCCAGGCTGGACGGGGCTCTGAGCAACCTGAGCTGGTGAAGATGTCCCTGCTCACAGCAGGGGTTGGACTGGATGAGCTTGGAAGGTCCCTTCCAACCCAAACCGTTCTATGATTCTATGAACAGACAGAAATGCCAACAGCGCAAAATACTAACATACTCTAACCAAAATTATCTTCACATGACATTAAAAAAAAAAATTACAAGTTTGGGATAAAGGTTTGTTTCAATCAAAGGATCACAGGTACATTGTAGACTCACCATCTCTGGAAGTGTTTAGAAGGCATTTAGACGAGGTTCTTAGGGACACGGCTTAGTGCTAGAGTTAGGTTAGGTTATGGTTGGACTCTTCCAACTGAAATGATTCTATGATTCTAGAACAAAACAGATTATCACCTTCTGTCAAACTAGAAGACAGAGATAAACTTCAGTTAGATAAAGCAAAATGATTTCATTGGCCTAAATCTTACATTTCATAATACAAAATATATCAGCCTTGTACAAATATACTAAGCGGTAATGGTCCCAGTAAACTCTATTTCCTATCTTTTCTGCCTGTACTGGGGTAATAATAGTCAACAGAGACTGTGAAAAAGTTGTATGTGCAACCCAGAAATTTCTTCCCCTCACATGCACAGAAAGATACCAAGCATGGCTTTGAGAATGGCTAGATGTTTAATGAAAGCAGCATGGACTACTCCCTAAAATTATTCCAACTTCTAGAAACTATAACTTTAAAATATACCTTTTTTTACTTGGAACAGTAATACTATACTATCAACACATAAATTACCACACAAAGACAGGTGTACAGCTAACAATGGGCTTTCTCTGGATAATATTTGTAAAAGTGTCTTCCTGCACTTTGGTCTTGGAATTAATTGGTTATTCACCTCTTACTTCTTTTTTCTCTTGATTCTATCTGAGACTTGATCTCAGGACTTTATCCAGAGAGGAATGTTCCCCCTCCAGTAAACACAGCTTGGGCAACAGCTGAAAGTCACAGTTTATACTTGAAGGTTTTCTCCTTTCTTTTGTGACACAGCTTGCAAAATTATGCACTAAGAGTGTCTCAAAACATGTGTTTGTTTTAGAAATAAACTACTTGGTAGCCTTTGTCAGGAGTGATCAGAAGTATTCTTTATCTTGAAGAAAGGTTGAGTCAATTCTTTTATTTCATTTGGGCATTGCTAACTGCTTTAGTTCTTAGGCCACTGACTACAAAGCACATCGTGCTTGTCTATCCTTTGTCACCGTGGTAAGTCATTTCATTTACTGTGTTTCATTTAAAACTAAACAAACACCTTCTGTCTTTATCCTGGCTCTACTTCAGCTTAAGTACTACAACACATGTCCTCTGTTTCCCTGAACAACCTACATGAGCGCAGCACTATGGGATTAGTAATTTAAGAAAATGGAAAACAAGAAGCAATTGGCACACATATACAGTCATGTTTGATTTGCTTTAAGTAGACATATCAGTACAATCTTTTCCACCCAATAAACATGTCTATAATAACACTAAAAAATAACCTTGCTCCTGTAGGCACCATCTTTTCAAATACTGCAGTACACGAGGCATAAAAATCCCGAAATGAACAAAAGCCTCAAAGCTGTCCTACAGTTGGTAGAAGCAGCTTCCTCTTCAGAGCATCTGCTGGAATTATTTCTTAATAAAGATAAACCTATTTTGTTTAAGTGCTTACTAGACATAAAAATGAGTTTGTTAACTTAAAGAAAAGGTAATTATTCCAAGTGTTGTTCTAACCTTCCTTCTTTAACCTGCAGCACACAGATCACCAACATCACCACTTAGTTAACTGGCTTCAAATTTATATTTATCAAGAAGAGAATTAGACATTTTCACCAAGTAGTCTTTATTCTTTCTTCCTCAGCATAAAGATACAGAAAAGTATAATTGGTAGCCTATTTAATGCAGGAGCAAAAATATTTCAATTTTTGCAGTTAAGAAAATGAATTAGAGGAGTTGTAGGGGCTTAGACTTTCGCTTGTGTGCCTGCACATGGAAATACAAAATCCCAAAATGCTTACTATCATTCATTTGATGGGTGTTATGTGTATGTTCAGAATATGATACTCTTCATCCAATTCAATTTCAGCCAGGCTTCGAAAAGTGAGTTGAAATAGGCACTGACTGGTGCAAACAACTGCACTGAACCTCTCTCCTCACCCTGGGTGCAGCAGTGTGAAAGATAAGAAACCTTAAACTACCTCACCGAAAGTTACACATCTGCATATACACAAAGGGATTTTTTAATCAAGGGATTTTTATCACTTACAAAATTTTGACTCAAATCTGATTTGTGGGGAAAAAAAATGTAAATACTACAAAACTCACCAAAAATAGAACAAGTATCTTAAAAACCTCCTAATCTAGGAACTAAAATATGAGTTATCATTATTTTAAAAAGGGTGTCTTTTTGCCTAACAAGTAAATTTAAAAAAAAAAAAAAAAAGGTAGGACTAAGGAGAATGTAGGACTAAGGATAGTTTAAAACCAAAGTGATGTAATACAAGTGAAAAGGAAAAGAGGAACGGTTCTTGACAGTGTATCTCTGAAATCAGTCGAGCACAGGACTTGATGACAGCAGACTGGGATACATTTGTCTGCAAAATAAACAAACAACTCCTTCCTTACCAACACACTAAATAAAATGAAAAATGATCTGGACTCAAGCACTTGGATAACTGAAAATCCAAAGAGCAATTCTCCTAGGATTACCAAAAAAAAAAAAAAAGCCACTGCCTCCTATTTTTCCTTTGGTTCTTCTCAAAATATAACTTTATTGAATGAGACGTATCTAGAATATTTAATTTTCATGACGTAACAACTTAGATTTTCAAGTCTTCCCTGACAGGAAGTAAACCAATTGTACTATTTCATGGCAACTTACATTTACACAGAAACAGGCTTTTCTCAAGTCTCTTCTTTCCTGGGTAAATAAGCACATCACAGGGGTTTTCTACAGCTACCTATTAATCTAAAGACTCAAATCACAGTATTTTCAGAATTTTTTCTACATATCTAAATATCAGCTCACAGATTTTTGAAATTGTCTTTTCTAAATCTTGTATCGTGAAGCTATGCACAGGCTTAGGGACAAGCCCAATAGCTTCTTCTTCAATCACTTTGATTAGTTGTGAGTTACAAGAAATATTTCTAAAGTAGACTGCAGGCTTGCTCATAAAGAGTTGGTTTCCAAAGAGAAAACTACCCACGCAAAGCAGTACAAGCAGTCACAAAAGATCACAGCAGCTAATGAGCTGCACCTGCAATTTGTGATATGTTGCCTCAAACCCCACTTAGATTTTACAATATTTTAAACAGGGGCTTGAACCTGAGATTTTCAGTAAAAGCTTGCTTAAAACAAAACAAAAAAATGAACAGAGCACACTTCCCTGAAGGAAGTAACTTGTAATCCTCACTAACCCCATTATGTGCAGTATCATTTCATCACCCAAACACTCCCTGCAGCTGCAGCAGTCTGGCAAGCACAAATCACAAGAAAAGCTCATTTACATACGGCTTCTGGCCTTGTTCACTAGAAAAATTTGCTAAGACAAATTACAGTGTCAAAAGAAAGCTCATTAAATTTTTATATCAAATTGCTATGTTACCCTTAGCTCCCTGGGTGTTCATCCCTCTTTCTGTCGTTAGTTTTCAGTCCTTAAGGCTCAAATATTTTCAAGGGCAGAAGTGGACCAATTATAAAGAAGGAAGTTATTTGCTTACTAGTATAAAACGAAGCATACAACCATCACTAATTCACATTTACCAAAAATATAGCTCAATTACCATGTCACACTAGACTGCTGAATAGCATGGTATTTCCACATGCATTTAATTTAGTACCAGTATTTGTGCTGAGGCAACAACAGCAATTAAACGTACTGAAATGGGGATTAAGCACATTTTCCACCATTTGTCTGTTCATTATAGTGATGTTCTTTTTCCTTAACAAAAAAGGAACACCTAGCCCATTTATCCAGTGGTGATGTTAATGTTTCAGAAGATATAAAAATCCTTTGACATCTAGAAAGGTTAAAAAGAGTTTTAAGCTTCACCTTAAGCTACAGTTATGTTGGGTATTTTCAAGGAAAAGTCATTTAAAGAACTGAAGGACATGAAAGTATGTTCCCCATAAACCATACATCAACTAAGTGTTTAAAAGATAGATAAATAATTAAGAAAGCTTCGTCTGTTTAAAAATAAGAATGGTAGCCTGAATAGTGTTTATTTGCCACCAAAAATCTAGCTTGATTTTTTAAAAATCTGTTCTCTACTTTTAATCACATTTGAAATATTTATTTCAAACTGGTAAAATATTTGCAAATACTTCTAAATTGTGCACATAATCAATATATCATTATGTATTTTAAACAGTACTTTAGATCCTGCTTGTTCACCAGGCCAAATACATTAAGTTTGTGATTTATTCACCACCACTTCAAAACTTTTAAATTTGCTTTCAGGCCTGACACAAAGTATAATTTGATGGAATGCATTCATTCCTTCCAGCCCAAGCCTGCACTGCTACAGACAGGTAGGATCCAAATCAAAGCAATTGCTTCTGAAACTTCACAGCAAGTAGAATTTCTCTTTTACAAGTGTCACAGGCAGCATATGCCAAACCTTGCAATGCCCTTTCTCTTTTCCTTAAAAAAAAAAAAAAAGGGGGGGGGGAGGGAGGAATAATTAATTAAAAAAAAAAAGCTTTCCAGGTTTCTTAGAGTTCTGCTGAATCAGGATTATACTTCAAAACTGATATCTACCGCTGATCTCCACTTTATCGGCTGCCAATAGTTAAACAGCTAACAGGTAACTAACCCAAAGGAATATCACTAAAGTCCTCTGTTTTTCAAATGCCTGGCCTATGTTTAAGCTACTGATTGTCATCGTCCAGTGAGCAGTCTCAATTTAGTAAGCTCTAGTACAAAAATAATTCATTAAAATTAAAAAGGAATAACTACCATCTTCACTGACATTATCTTTTCCTGAGCAGAAACCCATTTCTGCAAGAACAGTTCAAAACTTCAAGTTGTAACACACTCAGGGAATCATTTTTCTTACAGAATTTGCAGATTTCTCATTTAAGAGGCTTAATAATACTACGAGGTTCCTGCTTCTAATGTGTTGGGTTGTTCTTTTTTCACTGCAGCTGCCATGTCTGGATATCATCAGGAGAACTGCCACTATTTGCTTTATAAAATGACAGTGGAAAGGCATAACTTTCATTTTGCAAAATGCCAACTTGGGACTCATGATAGTTCAGGGGACTGGTGGTAGGAGGGAAGGAGAATGGATGCAAACCAGTGGATACAATACTCCTTTTCTTTATGATACAGAAAACACAACCCCCTGGAACTTCAGGTCAACTGGCTGCATAAGAAAAGAGGCAATTGCTTAAAGGGAACTACTATTCCTAACTTGAAAATACTTTAAAATGGAAGATAATGCTTGAGTTTACTAAGCATCAGACTTCTGATCACACTTAAAAATCAATGTCAGGTTTGCCATTTTGTAGGAACAGGATATAGTTAAAGTTTTTCTAAATCTTACACATGACTTCTGGCTCAAGCATAATAGATTTAAGTAACTCCTGAGGGAACTTGCAGCCTACTGATGTCAACAAACTAATATCACTCATGCAAGTTTCCAGAAGCACTCAAAAAGTCCTTACTATCCTTATGGCCATTCGCTGAGTGGCTCGGCATCCCACAGGTGCCCCAGGTCCCATGGGCAGACCCACTCCACAGTCCTATTTTCTGCATATGCACTAATTTATAAACAGCAAAGTACATTTGGGCTATTCTTTCACTGACTTACAGCAAAGTACTTAATTTAATATTGGCCTTCCTGCTCGGAACTAGGTCAAGGGTAGAGTAACCCCATTTCACATCTTTCTAGCTATAATCCCACAGCCTTTAATGCTGGAAATGGTTTGAAATTGAAAATAATTCGAAATTTGTGCAGACCAAGACAATGCAGATGAATAAAAATAACAACAGGTATTGCTTAAATGCCCAAGGCAGTCTTCTGAATTTCCAAACATCAGCTACAAAATCGCATTTTACTTTCTGCAGCTAGCTGAGTGAGGCAGCTCCTTTCTCCAGAACCTGTCAGTCTCCTAAATTAATTACAGCCAGTTCAATGATCCGTAACCAGGGTACTTTCTACAATCATTGACAATTGATTTCCATCTAATTCACAATGGGCCAAGTTGTGGCCTTATGTACAACCCAATATTCTTTCATCACCCATGTGTGTTCCATGAGGGCTGAATTCACAAAAAGGATTTCTAATCAGAAATCTATCTCACTGATGCCTCAGCTTTCAACAAGCTAATTATGGTATCTGTGAGCAAATCACACTTAGAGAGGATTTTCTGATGTGTTGTTTTGGGGAAGTTATTTTGTTGGTTTAGTTTATGAAGGCTCCCTACCAAATTTATAACATTAATGGGGCAAAATTATCACACGTGGTATGTCACTTAAATAATGAATATTGACTCCATATGCACAAGTCTCATTGGCTTTAGTGAAAGTTCTACATACTGGATATGCCACAGAAAACTAAAGATCAGACGAAATAAAACTTCAGCAGAACAATGGCTTCTATTGCTAAAATTTGACACAAACAATTCCTCATCATTATCCCATTTGAGACTGGGATTACACTGGTGCAACAGGCTACTGAGATTTTGTTCCCTCTTGCATTTCACAGCCTGCTAATGCCTTTTTAAACATGCTCTTTTCAAACAATCATGCTGATATGTATACTATCAGAGAGATTCAGCCCTGAAAGCAATGTTCAGCAGGTGAAAAATCCCACTTGCACATGTCAGCAATGTGTTCAGTATATGCATGTAGGAACCACAGCATGTGAGACAACCCAAGCTCTTTCTGGTCTAAGTGCTATCTGCCAAAACAGCCGCAATAATCAACACGCTGATTACTGTGCATACCCATGCTTGCAGTACGAGTGCATTTGAGCAGAAGCTCTGGTGTAGTTGGACAAACAATAATGTGTAGGCTATCATCTCACTTAAGAGCAAACGCAGCTGTCTTTAGAAGGAAATTGCTCAAAGCTAGTCATGTTTGCCTATGTTTTGTCCTTCCTTAGATGCAAGTTTTGTGAGCTGTTGAAGAGGACGTTTTATACCACAGTGCCTTCTAGTGGTTGAAGAGCTACAAACCTCAGCTTGACAAATCCTAACATTTACCAAACAATTATTCAGTAAACAAATCAACACAAAAGTATATTTATAGATGGCTTACTGGAAATATTTGTTGCATGTCAGAACCACAGTTTTCCATGGTAATGCCGTTTATAAAAATATAAACAATTTAGGAAGTAAAAGATATTACCTCCCAAATAAATAAGCGAGGAAACAACAGATAATAAATACACTGTTCAGCACTGGGAATAAACTTGACCACGACTGCAGGTTTATGCCAGCTGGTAAAAATTAGCAATATCATGAGTTAATTTCATTGAGCAATTAGCAGTATTTATCAGAATGCTTTTTAACCATACCAGACACAAATCAAAAGTTTATGCAATATTGAAAAAAAAAAAAAACACCACAAAAAAACCAAACAAAACCACAACACACACAAACGAACCCCCCACACCCCAAAGTTTATACTTGCATCTGCTTAACAGCTTTCAGCCAGCTACCGTCACCACAGTAGCTCAACATCTAATAGACTAACACAGCATTAAGCCTAACCACCTAATTTTGGTTTTTAGATCAGAAAGTAAAACCTCACTGGTGAGTTACACATATAATAATAGCCCATTCATGCTATCTAAATATCCACCTAAATTCCCACTTGTTTAGGTCTTTCCTAGGAAAAGTAAGCACGAAGTAGTGAAGGGATACTATTGGCTCCTATTCAGAAACGCAGTGTAAGGGAGCTGATCATTGGGAAGGGAATAACCATAGACCACCACCTGATGCTGCAGTTTGAAACCAAGTCCAGGTGGTAATACCTTGATCAGACTACAGAGACTGAGAATCAGACCAGTACAGAAAAAAGGCCCCAAAAGTACTTTTGTAACAACTTCCTCAGGCACATCAAGCATTTGTAAACTCCTTAGGACTGGTAATGAGGTTAATAAAGTAAACATTACAAACTCCACAGTCACAACTGGAAATTCCCTGAGATATAAAACTGCCAGAAAAGGTGGAAAAGAAGTGGTCAGATTGTTCAGGGTTTATTGCATTTTTCTCAGCCTACCAACCTGATTTGCAAAGTGTTTTGTGGAGACTTTGCGTTAAATTATATATAAACCGCAGGGGTGGATCCCTGCCTGCTGTGTTTAACGTGCCTTCACTAATGGCAGCAGGCTTTGGAATAAACCCTCTAGCTGGAAATGTTATAGGAAGAAGTTGAAACTACTGGTGAGGGAAAGGATGAAGGAGGGAAGGGACTGTCCGTTCAAAGATATTTGTGCATCTTCACCCAAACTCTGGGCTAGCACACCAGCACTACACTGCATTGAAGTCACTTCTCCAAGTATCTTCCAGAAACATAACAGACTAGTGTCAAGAAGCTACTGGGAAATGGTGCCGTATCCATAGAAAAACAAAAGAGGTTGTGCACCAAACTGACACTAAAATCATTTGAGTGTTTCATGTGCATTTCAGAACAGATGCTTAATGGCTACAGAAATCTAGGGAGAGGGCTTAGTTCAAATTCAAGTTACATTATTAAAAGTTAAGAAAGACTCAAAGCCAATTCCAAATTAATTTCTACAGACAACTGATTAACAACCCATACTTTCCAAAATCACTTTGGTGACTAGCAACCAAGTTCTCATACACACAGCACTAATAATTACCTTATTTAAGTCCAAAAGTAAATGCTGCTGCTCCCATAAACCCCAACAAAGACTTTTCCATTAGTACAGCTTTATACCAGAGAGTGTATTTCTCTCACATAATTCTGTGATTAACTTATTCACATTTGTTGAAAAGCATGAAAAAAACCTCTAGTATTTCAGAGAATTGTGCACGTAGATAAAAACTGATAATTACAAACATCAACCAAAGTATTAGTCCTACTGGGGGGCCATGGGGTGATCTGCAAGCAAACCACCTAAGGGATAGAAAATGAGGGGTCTTCTCTTTTTTACCTCGGGGCCACCGCTACCCGCTGCTCCTCAGCCCCCCGGGGACACCCGAGGCGGGAGCAGCTCAGACAGGTGCCTCACGGGCACCCCCAGGCGCGTACCTTGGGCAACCCAGCGCCGCGGGACCAGCTCCCGAGCCCGCCCGGAACCTTCTGGAACCTGCGGGCTCTGCGCGGCCGCCCGAACAGCTGCGGGAGCCGCCACGCGCTGCCTCGAGCGCTGCGCTGTTTGCGCAGTAGCGGACGGTACGCGCTGCCTCGAGCGCTGCGCTGTTTGCGCGGCAGCGGCCGGTACGCGCTGCCCCCCCGGGGAGCGGAGCCGCTGCAGCGCAACCCGGCCCGGGCACCCCCCGCTGAGCCCGCTTAAAGGCGCGGGGGCAGCTGCAGCGTTCGCGTTCCGCAGCTGCGCCGCCCCGCGTTGCCGCTGAAACTGCACGGGGTGCGTCCTCGTTTGGGATGCGGGAGCTGCGCTGGGTGGGTTTACCCTCCGTTGTGATGCTGGCGTTCAGATCTGTGCTGTCAGCAGGACTCGGTGCCTGATGAACCGCAGACAGTGAGGATTTCCCTCCAGCTCTCCATGTGTGCAAACCTGTGCTCGTAGCCTAAAAGCCTGTGTCATCTCACTCATAAGGCTGAAATTAATCCCTTGTGTGCTTTGCGGGACAACGTTCAAACAGCGCAACACAGCCTTTGTACAGGCTCCCTCTGTAAGGACTCGCTGCCTCTGCCACCTGCATAGTCACAGAAGAATAATTCCACATGAGTTTGCCTTGGTGAACATGCAACCCGTGGTCCTGGGCTCTTCTCCATGGGTACCCTGGTCCCCCTTTTCCAGCTATGCAACCCCTGATGGGGTTGGTGGCAAAGGTGTCCCCCTAGTCCTCCCTGCCTGCCAGATCTCTGCAGGCAGGCCAGGATGGACTTAGACTCATTTCCCTGCAGCAAGTTGGAAAGAGCACAGCAGGTTCTTAACATCTTTATTAGTTCGTTGGTTTTTTTCCAACACAGTAAATCCTCTCTACAGCAACAAGTTAGTTAAATCCAGTTTACATATTGCCGTCTCATGAGTGCTGCGGCCTTGATGCTGCCGTGACAGAACCATGTTGCACTCAGACAGGAAAATGTGTTAAATTCTGCTGTGACTGAGAAAAAGGGAAAACCAACAAAAATCAAAAGAACAAACCACCAGGGAAAACCAAACCAACCAACAAAACCAAGGTGAGGAACTGAAGGCAAGCACGGCCAGACCACCTCCAGGGGAACCACGTGGCACCGCTTGGACGAAAATGCAAGGGGGAATGAACCCAAAAAGGTCAGGGACCAGACAAACCCTTATATATATTATGTATAGGTATTTATATATATATCATCTGGAAGGACACGCTGAGAAAACGAGATCGCAGCAGTATCTACAGTAAAAAGGAGCTACGTAGCTTTCAAAGTCACACCAAGAAGGAAGCACACGGCAGAACAAAGTGGGGAACAAATGGGGACACTGGTGTTTGGGGGTGGCTGTTCAATATGGGAGGGGCTGGATGGGGTGCAGGTCTCAGGGCCAAAAGCCCTTGTACACCCACTGGGAGCCCACTGGGGATCTGGCAGATGAGTGTTTTTGGGGGGCTGGGTGGGACCTGCTCCCAGTGGGCTGGTTCTGCTCACCCAGATGGTGGCACCTCATGGGTCCCCTACAGCTCCTGGCTCGAGTCCCCCACGGACCACTCACAAAGACCTGAGCACCCATGACCGGAGCCGGGTTCTCCGTTACGCCGGGTGCAGGAGGAGCTGGGCTCTGCTGCCCAGGGGCCAGGCCAGGGCCGGCAGCAGAGGCTGGGTGGCCTGTGGTGGGGTTACGTGATGACACGGCTCTCCATGCCGAGCACGAGAGGCTGGATGGGACCCCGCAGCTTGCGGGGAGCCAAGCCCTTGAGAGACGCCCCGCTCAGTGTGCAGGCGAGATGCTGGGAGTGGGGGTTGTGAATTTGGGGGGCCGTTGTCAGTCTGGCCAGCTCTGTGGGCAAAGCCAAACACTGGGGTGCTCCCCACGTCCCATGGGTCACCTTGCGGTGATACACCCTGCGGGGCAGAGGGTGCTGAGGGCTCCCCAGCAATGGAGGGGGGCGGGGGGAGAGGGCAAGTGTCTCATCTTATTGCTAATGTCTCCACTGCGGTGACGCCCACAGGCTGTGGTGAAACTGGAGGGGGGATTTGCCATGCCACATCCCCAAACCTGGTGGCCTCTGAGCCCTGATGGCCCCAGCCCAAGAGCTGGGAGTGGAACTGCAGGTGTGGCAGGGACCGAGCAAGGCAGGACACACAGCCCCCCAGCCCCCGATGTGCTTTTGGTGGCATGTGGTGATTGTCCTTCTTGCAACAAGGGACCAAGGAAGTGCCACCATGGGTGAGGGCATGGGCAGAGGTGGGGGACCCTCATGCCACCACTCTCCTGCCCTGATGGCCTCTGGAGCAGGGCTTAGCCATCTCCCCCTGACCCAGGGCAGCCCTCAGGGTATGTGACCAGGGCAAGGGGACAGTTCAGGATGTCACAATGCTCAACCAGATCTGGGGCAGCAGGTCCTGGGTGTGCTGGGGATCCTATGCTGCCTCTCCCCAGGGAGGGCCAATGGGGAGAAATGGGAGCTGCATCCCCAGGAAGGACCCAGTGACCTCTCAGTGAGCACCACTCCCTGTCCCTGTTTTCCTTCTGGCTTGGCCAGCCATCGGTTGACCTTGGGAGACCAACCTACCTCCTGCGTCCTCTTCACATCCTGCTGTCCTGCCCACAGCCTGCTGTCCTGCCCCATCCCACCACCCTGTCCCCATCTCACCACCCTGCCCCATCCCCCTGCCAGCCACCCTCCCAAGCCAGGGCCAGGCTGATGCTGGGGAAGGTGAGGACCGATGCAGAACCATGAGTGACTGCTGGGCGAAGCCAGGAGCCAGAGTCAGGAGGCAGTGAAGCGAAGGCCTTCTCCTTCTCCGGTACCAGACAAGGGGATGAGGCCAACGGCAAAGAAGACAAATCAACCCCAAAGGAGCGAGGGCCCTGGAAGAGGACGTCCACAGGGCGGGTGGGTGCTGGCGGGATGTTGACAGATGGGAGATGGCTCTGGCGGAGACGTCGGCAGCAGGCGTGGACCTCAGCACGATACCTCCATGGTGTGGTTGATCTGCCCCATGGCCTCGGTGCTCTCCGAGTGGGTGCAGGCACGCGGGCGGGCGCCATCCACCGAGCTGGCACTGGTGAGGGAGGCCGTGCGGGAGCGTGCCAGGCGGGTCATGCTGGCAGATGGCACTGCACGGGCACAGAGAGACGGCCGGGGTGCTCAGTTCCCTCTGAAAGCCAGCAGGATCTGAGCTGACACTGCCTCATGCAAGCAAAGCTGCTAGTTCTGCTCCCCGATGTGAATGACCCCGGGGACAAGCTTGCAGCATGCGGTGCTGTGACAACATGAGCAGCTCTGGGCTGGCAAGGGACAGCGGGGCAGGGACGAGACGCCCTGGGACAGGCTGCACACCAGGCACATCTCCCAGGTCTGTGACCACTGGGCATGAGGCAGTGGGCACCCCCGGCTGCCACGCTCTGGGGAAGGCGTGATCAGGGAGGGGAGGGCTCCTGGCTCCCCAGGGTGTGCAGGGAAGGTGACACCCTCCCCCAGCCAGGATGCCCAGCAGGCACAGCTGCTGGCCAGCTGGAGGAGGGCACAGTGGACTCACTGCCGAGACTGTGCCTGCATGGGGGGTCTTCTCTGAGTGCCATTTCTCAGCCCCTGGCCCTGGCTCAGGGTGCCATTTCAGGCAAAGCAGAGCGAGGCAGAGGGCACCTGGCTGGGAAGGGCCAGCCCTGCACCCAGGCTGCTCCCAAAGGTGCCCGGGCAGCTCCAGGGCACAGGCCAGGCAGGCACCATGCAGCAGCTGGCACAGGCCGAGCAGCACTGAGCGGTACCTGTGCCTCCACTCAGCCTCCGGTCCTTCAGGTGGGCGACTGGCAGGAGTGGAGCAGGAGAAGGGCAGGGAGGGCAGAGAGAGAGCGTCAGCCGTGCTGGCCGCTCCGCAGGGCCAGGAGCCTCCACCCAGCCCCAGGTGTGCATGCACACGGATCTGCACATGTGCACACAGAACTGCACACAGACCTGCACACAGACACTTGTGCCTGTGCACACGGGTGTGCAAACACCCACATATGTGTACATGGACCTTCAGGTATGTGCACACACAGGTATGCACACGGATCTGGACACACACGCTCATGGACCTATACACACACACACGCTCATGGACCTATACACACACATATGCACACAGACTTGTGCACATGGAATCTGCACGCCTGTGTCCACACACGCAGCCCCTGCATGTGCATGCCCACACAGACAGGAGTGTGCACACATGCACACTGACTCTGTCCATACACATATGTACACACAGAGCCCTTGGACGCACGTCTGTGTGCACACAGAGCCTATATACCCCACGCCCCTACAAACACACAAGCAGACACCTTGTACACCTGCAGAGAGAGCGCCACAGAGGCACGTGCAGCTCTCCATCAGGAGATAGTGGTACCAGGCTCCTCTACCACAGCAGGTTCAGCACACACACACAGGCACACACACAGGTACAAACACAGGCACACACCAGCCCCGTGCCCAGCCCTGGCACTCACTGTAGCCCATGCCTTGCAGGAAATACTTGAAGGCTTCGGTCAGCTTGCCAGGCTGCAGGGAGAGAGCAAGAGGAGTTGAGGCAGCACCATGGCTGAGACCCCACTAAGCCCCTAGCTGCCTCTGGCAGCCTCTGGCACAAGACCCCTATGCCCACCTCAGCCCATCCCCTGCTGGGCAGCAACAGCACCAGTGCATGTCTCAGGGCCCAGTATACCCAGTTAACTGGGAAAATCATGAGGGCTTACCTGTGTAACCTGGGGCAGCCCACCAGAGTCAGCCATCTGCAGAGAGAAGGTTCTGCTTAGTCTTAGAGGGTGCCTTTGCAGCCCACCCTGTCCCCTGGTACCCACGGGCAGGATGCCACTGTTTGGACCCCCGTACTCTCCCCATCTGCCCCCAACCTCATAGCCAGAACGGACCTGGAAGGGGGAGATGGGGACACCCTGCAGCCCTGAGGCACAGGGCAATGGGGTACTTCACGGGCAGCAGGGACCACCTGCCTGCTCCCTGCCACCCACCTACCTTCAGGAAGGTGGTGTTGGTGGGATCCAGCTTGGAGTTACACTCCACCTGTGGGTGAGAGGGATGATATTAGCACCCTGCGGTGCCCTGAGCCTGGCAGAAGTTGCCCACGGGTACCACCACTAGCCCATGGCACCCCAGCTGGCACACCCAACCCCAGTTAGGTGGAGACAGGGCGCTAGGTGAGCCCTGAGCCTGCAGAACCACCACCCCTTTGCCCATGGGACAAAGGGCACCTTCCTCCTGCCAGGCAGTGTCTGGGCAAGGGTGTGAGCTGGAAAAGGAGGAGACAGGCTGCTGAGGCATCCCACGTGTGACACACGAGTGTACAGGCACACAAGTGTGCTCATGTGCATATGCAGAGGCATACATGCTGGAGGAGGGAGTGTGTGCACACAATTACACGTTATGTACAAATGTGGCCACCTGCACAGTACCTGTGGCTGATTGTGCAAGTGTGGACAATCACGTGGATGTGTGTAAGCACATGCATGTGCTGGCATCTGTCTGGGGGCATGTGGCCAAGCAGGGAGCGTGCACATTGTGAGCATGTCTGGGCATATGAGGAAGGGGAGGTTTTCCAGATGTGGCAACTGTGTACAGATGCACGTACACTCATGCCCACATGAGCAGGCAGGTTTGCCCCTGAGCGTGCTCCCACATATGGGAGCTCACATGTGTCTGAGCAGTCAGCAAACACGAGCGTGCCCACACGTGGGCACCGTCTGCATGCCCCCTGCAGGCACTACTCCATCACTCACCACCCCCTCTTCAGCAGGCGCGTTGTCTCCAACCACCAGCATCACAGGGCAGCTGGAGGTGAGAGGAGGAAGGGGCACAGTCAGGGCTTGGTCTGGGTGGACTCTGCTGCCCTGGCACCCCCCATGCCATGCCAGTGTGATGCTTACCGCAGCGTCTTGGCGTTGGGCACAGTCCCAGGCCGGTTGATATCCAGGTCCCTGCGGCTGATGGAGGAGAAAGAGAGACAATGTGAGCCGGTGGGCAGGTGCTGTCACCAATGCCATAGTGAAAGAGCTGGAGTACCGCCAGCTCCAGGAAGCAGCACCCGCCCTGCTGTCCTGGCACCCTATGGATGGAGAGCCCCACGGCCATTTCTGCCATGACCTGAGCAGAGCTCATGCTGTGGGATGAAGCACCCAGCAGAGCAGCAAGGCTCCCAGCCCCCTGTATGCATGGGACAGCATCTCTGCCCCCTTCCCCAGCCTTGTACCAGCACCCAGCACAGGAGGGGACCAGGGGATGTGCCCCCATGGCTGTGAGCTCTGGGTCACAGCAAGGCTCTGGCACAGGTACCACCACTCCTGCATCTCTGGCCAGCACTTTGGCCAGCTTTGCACCACTGATGGCCTGTGCCAGAGGGTGATGGCAGCACCCAACAATATTAAGGGTTCCCATGGTGGCCTCAGGACCCCCCACCAGCACTGCAGCCCCTCACCCTGGTGCAGACAGGGGGTCAGCCCACTGGCAGGGCCACCCGGGGTGCTCACCTGTTGTACATGTTGAGGAAAAGCTGGAGGTTGAACTGGTTCACCACGCTGCCGATCTGCTGCCGGTAACTCTGCACGAGCTCCGTGTTGTTCACCAGTTCTTCCTGTGCCAGCAGGGGACAGAGATCAGGGCAGGCACTGCTGGGTGCTGTGGAGACACCCTGCTTCCCCAGGCCTGCCCGTCCCATGTTGGACAGTGTGGCAGAGCAGGAGGGTGCTGGGCAATGCAGCTGAGCATGGCCATGTTGCAGGCAGCACACCCAGGCAGGACACAGGCACAATTCACACATTTGTCAAGGCTAAACTCTGATCGGGCAGCAGGGATACAGGCAGGGCTTGACTAACCCCATCCCTGGGCACGGGGCAGGACTAGTGGCACTGTGGCACCCGGCACCAGGGCTGGGCACAGCCTGGGTGACCCTGCTGGGGTGCAGGGTGGTGGCAGGGGGCCAGCAGGATGTACAGCCCTTACCTGGCTGAAGAGGTGGGACAGGACAGTGTCCGGCAGCGTGCTGGTGAGGCCAGAGAGCTGTGGAGGGAGCACAGGGAGTTATGGCGCTGTCACAGCTGGCTCCTGCCCCAGGGAGCCACCAGCCCAAGAGGGAGGGTCAGGGCCCTGCCCACCTTGGCAGCTGCCCAGTCAATCCAGCCTTTGCCATTGGGGTCTATATTCATGAGGACCAGTCCTTCAACCAGGTCAGGGAAGATGAGCTGCAGCGAGAAAGAGGGGCGATGCTCAGCAGGAAGGAGAGATGTGCCCAGGACAGCCCCCCACCAGCACAAGCATTGCATGGGGCTGACACGGCTGCGATTGGACACCTGTGGCAAGACTGCCCAGCCACCATGGCCACAGCACTGCCATTGCAGCCCCACCATCTCTCCAGGAGCCTTTGCAGTGGCACAGCCTGCCTGGGGTGTCAGCTCCTGCTCTTCCCCATGCCCTGGGCTGACAGCAGGCACAGATAACGCAGGACCAGCCCTTCCCAGCCCCAGGCTCACCGCAAACTTGGCCAGCACGTAGGCTCCTGCCCCAACGCCGATCCCAATCACATACTTGAACCTGAAAAGCAAACGAGCGCGTATGGGGGAACAGTGGGCTCCAGCACAGGTTCCCTGGGGCACCCCTCCACCCGCAGCTTGGAGCACAAGAAGACATGCAGGGTGCCAGCTTATAGGGACAACTCTCCCAGCCCCAAACCCTTTCCTACTGCCCATCTCCCTGCCCAGCACACTCAGCCAGCAGATGTGTAGGAAGGGCTGACTCACCCAAAATGCTGCACCACACTGGGTAACATGGCAGCCAGCTGGTCCATGGATGGGTACTGGTACCTGCAGCACACAGAGGCACAGGATGGTGGTTATGGGACCCATGCAGTGTGGGAAGGCTGGGACAGGGCAGCTGGGCTGCCTGAAGTGAGCAAGGCAATGCCACCCACTCGCAAACCACCCCATTGCCCACCCTGGGACAGTCAGTTGCCACAGTTCAGAGAGGTCTGCAGGCAGGGCACGAAGGCCCAGGCAGCAACAACCCAGTGGGCATGGAGGTGACATCTCCATGGGCACAGCAAGCTCCTAAAGCTGGCACCTACCCCTGAGGGAACTGCGAGGCTCCTGCCTGCTGGCCCGGCGCGTCCACGTGGCACACCACAAAGTGCTTTGTGATCTCCTGCATGTCTTCATAGTTGAAGAAAGTGTTGAAGCAAAGCTTGTCTGTCAAAGAGCAGGCAGAGATCAGAGACCAATTGGCCCAGCACTGGGGCCTGATGGGCTGGGGGAGCATGGAGAGATGTTACCTGCCCTCCCACTGCCCTTCAACCAGGAGGTGACATGCCACCAAAGCCCTCCCATCCCCTTCCATCGAGGTTCCTTGTCCCCACAGCAGAGACCACAGCCACTGTTAGCAAGGGCTGCATCCCTCCTACTGGTGTTGGGAGGCATGGGCATGGACAGACACAGCCAGGGTGATAAGGAGTTTGGGGTGGGTTTCGTCTGCTTGGAGGGAAGAGACTGGGCGATGCAAAGCCCAGAACAGTAGGACCACCCTGCGGGCAGCGGGATTAGCAACCCGGGGTATTATCAACCCATTCCAAAATCCCCAGAAGGGCCTCAAGCAAACATGGGATTTGAGAAATGGCTGCACATCTCCCTGCTTGGAAACCATCAAAGAAACAGCCCCAGCACTGCTGCAGATGGGCCACCACCGTCACAGGGGGACATAGTTGTTACCAGGGCTTGGAGGGGTCCTGCCCCATGGCACAGGTGCTGAGACATCCGTTCCAAAATGTGGGGGCAAGGCAGGTTGTAAGGTCCATAACAACCAGCATGATGCATCCCTGAGCACGTGAGCGCTGCTGTGATGGTGAGACAGCTCACGTAGCAGGCCGGTGACTCAGCCTCAGCCACCAGCAGAGAGGGAGATGCTTCTCCCTGCTCACAGGATGCTGGGCATCCCGGCACAGCCCGGGGCAGGGGTCTGAGGTGCAGGCCCAAGGCTGCAGGCTAACAGAGAGCACAGCATCCCCACAAACAGAGCCCTGGTGCAGGATCCCTCCTTCCCTGCTATTCCTTGTCTCCTGCAGCCCCCACTGTCCCCTGCCACCAGCTGGGTCCATGCTCTGAATACCAAAGGGCTGGCGGCAGCAGCAAGGACCGACCTGGCATCTCCCATGTCCCATCCCTGCCTGGCATGGGCATGTGGACAGCCAGCTCTGGGGTGGCCAAGCACTCCTGGCTGTGCCTGGCCCGGGCTTTGGGTCCAGCTGAGCAACCAAACGCTCCTGATGCTTTCAGGTGCCTGGGGAGACCCAACACAGCCTGGGGACCCTCCATGGGAGGAGGCAAAAGAGCTGAGTCAGAGGCTTTGGCCGATGTCCCAGTGCCCTGTGCAGCCCCAGGCTCACTCTGCCTGTCCCTGCACCCCATGGCCCAGCACTCACGGTTGAGGCCCACATCGTGGTACGTCAGGATGGCCGGGCGATTCCCCTTGGGCGAGCCCCGGATGACCACGTGCAGCAGCCCATACGGAGTCTCAATGTCATGTTCCTGGGGTAAGAGGAGAGATGGGGTGATGCCTGCCTGCCTGCCCCAAGACATCCTCTCCTACCCTGCCATCCTGCACCTCACTGCTGCTTCCCATGGGAGCACAAGGGAAAGAGGAGCAGCCATCCTGGGATAAACCCCAGATATGGGCACCCTAGAGGTGGCAGAAGGCAGGAAAAATCACATACAAATGCTCCCAGTCTCCACCAAGAAGAAGGAAAGGGATAATAGGATTTAGGATTGGGCAGGTGTGTGATGGGATGGCATCACAGGACGAGATCAAGGAATAGAGGGATGGGATGGGATGGGATGGGATGGGATGGGATGGTCCAAGGGGGTTTGGGAGAGGAGGATCATGGGACAGGACAGGTGGACCACAGGATGCAACAGGAAATCTTTGAGGGCCTGAGACTGAGAGAATTTTGTCAACAGCGTGCCACAGCATGGCCCAGCTGGCCTGAATTCACTGTGTGTGGGACAAACAGGCAGAGGTCAGACATCAGACACCACCTTGGGAAATGCTGCAGGCTGATCCCAAAATGACAGCTACAGTAACTTTAAAATTCCTTGGTCTGAAATGGCTGTGCCCCATGCAGAGACCACAACTGCCCCATGCCTCAGTTTCCCTGGCTGACAGGGTTCCAGCCTCACCTTCACAGCCATCATCCTCAGCCAGCAAGGGAAACTGAGGCTGCAAGCCCAGATGCCGGCCAAGTCATCCCCCTGCGGAGAAGTGGCCAGGGGTCCCCTCCAGATGCCCGTGCCTGCCAGCCAGCCCACTGGCAGTGACCTCGAAGCTGAGATCTGGTGGGTGCAGGAGCATCACGTGCAGAACAGCACCGGGCAGGCGATGCTGGCAGGGTGCCCAACGGCACGGTCCTTGCTGCAGGTACTGGCAGCCCCATGATGGGCTGGTGGGAGGGAACCAGGTACGTGGATGCTCCCATGGGTTACACACCACCAAGGACTCTGAAGGACACAGGCCTTGGGTGGGAGGAACTGCCTGAGGACAGGGTCTCCTCACTGCAGTGCCTCTCTCCTCACCAAGATCCACTGTCCCCAGGGGAATGCAGCACCCGAGGGCAGATCAAGGGCTCTGTGGACACAACGCTTGGCTCCCCAAGGGTATCCTGACCCCAGCCCTCATCCACAGCTGTCCCTCCGCTCCCCAGGGCTGTATCAGGCAGCAGGCGATGAGCAGGGACATCACCCCAAAAAACCAGAAGGGGAAACTGAGGCAGGGGAAGGGCCTGGCCCAAGGTCACAGAGCAGGAGGCTTCCATGTGGTCTGCTCCTGGGCACAGGGCTGTCTCCTTTCAATCCTCATGCCCACAGTGCCCATCACAGCTCCAACAGCTCAGCCTGCAATCCCAGCCCAAAATTACATGCTCAAGGTGACAGCTCCTTCCTCAGCACTGCTACCTGTCCCCCCGGCCCCCTGCCAGGCCAGGCACACCCCCGCCTGTCATGCAGCCTCTGCAGCATTGCTGGGTACCACAGCCCTGCCCTTTGCCGCAGGGATGCTTGCTCGCGGGGAGAAGCTAGGGATGCAGGGGATGCAGGCAGCGAGCAGAGGGCACTGCCAACCCGTGACTCCAGCAAGGAGGGATGCAGGGGTTGCAGCACCCACAGGTGCCTGAGAGAGTCCAGCTCTGTCCAGGTCACCTGCTCGCTGCTGCAGTGCTCCCACCTCACCTGTCCCACTCCACACCAGCCCGTTGCCAATCAAAGGATTGCTTCAAAACAGCAAGAGACCCTCTCCCTCTGCAGCTCTGGGGGTGAGGAAGGGGCTGCACGCCCCCCCCCGTCAGCAGTAAGCCCCAGCGCAGCACGTAGACACTGCAGCTGCGCTCACTCACCCTCGGCCTCAGCACAGCATCTCCGCTGGGCTCAGCGAGGACACGCTCAAGGACAATGCGTCCCCGAAACCTGCAGCATGTCAGGGATGCGGCAGTGGGGCTGGTGGAAGGATGGGCTCCTCAGCAGCAAGTCCCCCTGACACCAATGCCTGCCTGGCCCACACCAAGCCCTGCTGGGTGCAAAGGTCCAGCCTGGGGAAGCAGGGGAGGTACTGGGGCAAAACTGCCCAGAAAGGGAGGGCAGCGAGCACGGGAAATGTGGTACCTACCCCATCCCAGCACTCCGGCATGGTGAGGAACCTGGTGGATGAGGATGTGCGGGCAGGGCAGGCCGAGTACCGGGTCCCGGCGCCAGGCACAGCGGTGCAGCAGGCTGGGGTGAAGCGGAGCTCTGCGCTGGCTCAGCCCCTCGCCTCGATTTATAGCGGAGCCCCAGCCCTGCGCTAAGCCCTCCCTCTCCCTTCCCCCTCGACGCGACGCGCAGCCCCGGCAGGTTTGGCCTCCATTGCGGGCAAGCGCTGCGATGGAGCCAGCACTCAGCCATTGGCTGCCGCGGGAATTATTCATGCTCCAATTGGCCCCAAATACCCTTGTTTATGAAGAAAAAATGCCTGGCACCGTGTGGTACCTGCTCCATCTTCCCTCCTTTGGCAGATGAAGACAGGCAGGGGTGCCTGGACAGGGTTGCACTCACACTCCTTGCAACACACACAGCATCATCGCAGCAGAGCCCAGCAGTGCTCACCCGCACCCGTCACACACAAACGCAGCTCTGGCCCCACACAAACATGCAAAGTCATGCTGGAGGCTGCAGCTGCCCAGCCCAACGCCCTGCAGCAATGCACATGCACCAGGAAGGGCACACACCCCCATAAACAGACATGGGTACACATGTATGCACGTGACCGTGCACACACATGCACAAGAACATGTACCAACACAGTTACAGAGGGGCCAGGCAAAACCATGTCCCCCCACATGTCTGTGCATGTAAACTTTGAAAAATAAATACAATGACTCACGCTGAAGCACATGCACCCTGCAAAATGCTTGTGTGTACCGCCACAGGGCTGGTCCCTGTGTGTCTGTGTCAGTATGTGTTCCCATGCATATATGTGCATGGTCACATGCATGTAAGGACCATGCCTGCTGCATCCTTCTCCCGTGTGCTTAGCGTGTATGCCATGGCCACCACTCATGCCCACGGACACACAATAACCTGCACACACACAGAACCTTGTGCACACATGCATGAAGTGGCACATGCGTGTACACACATGAACACTGCCCGGTCATTCCACCTGCTGCTGGCTGCTGGCACACGGGAGATGTGCAGGATTTAGCCCCAACCTGGACATCACCGGTGGCAGGTAAATAAGACAGGAAAAAAGACAACCCGGCAGCGCCAAGGGGTTGGATCCTGTCCCTGTGCCAACGCGCGCTGTGTGCACACGCGTGTGTATTCCACGTGCACATGCGCGCAGGCAGATGGTTTCTGCCCTGATTCCAAAAAGGCTTTGCAAGAGGACAAGCCGTCTGCCTGCAGCTTGCACCCACAGATGGCCTCATGCAGCCATGGCCCCAGAATCCCCTGGCAGGCTCTGGGTGCCATCCCCCTGCCCATTGCCTGCCCCTGCCCAGCCCAGCACCACTGCCCAGCTCAGCACAACCAGCACCCAAGCCTCTCCAGCCAAAGCTGGGCAATCATGGATGGAAAAAGAGCTCCGCAGTCCTTCTAGCGCCTGCCCAGAGGGGCTGGAGAGCCACATGCCAGTGCTGGACCAGGGCAGCACCCAGTGGGGACCCTCCAGCCTCCCTGCCCACCACAGGGATGCTCCATGCCAGCTGGAGGCTGCCATCACCTCTGCATCATCCCCACCACAGCAGCTCCCCATTCCTTGCTTCCACCGTGCCCTGGCATGCACATGAGCAGAGGGTGGTCCAGCTGCCATCACCAGCACATACACAGGCTTCCCCACATACCAAAGCCCCATGTCCTCAGCTTCACACAGAAGGCTTGTTCCTATGGAGTCTCTGATGTCTAATAACAGGGCTGAGGCACTTTTCCCTGGAGAGAGCCCTTTCCCTGACCCGGACAAGTGATAACTCAGAGCTGGTAGCCAGTGCCCAGCATGCTGACAAAAAAGTCCTTGCTCCCTGCCCAGCTGCACCCTGCTACCCATACGAGTGATAAAGACTGAGCAGGCCAGGCCCAAAAGCCTGAGCACCACTTTGGGTCTGCCAAAACAAGGACCTGGGCTCCCCTGCCCCTCTTCCAGAATGAACAAAATCCAGATTTATTTTTATCCTTGCAGGTGCCGCTGTTTCAGTGCCAGACCTGGCAAGGCTCAGCCAGCACCACTCCAGCCCAGCCCCTCAGCAGTCCCAGCCACTGACAAAGCATCAACATACAAGCTGACATCAGTCACTGGTGTCCCCTGGGAGGAGGATGCTTTGGGAGAGGGACAGGCAGTGAGCTGGGATCCAGCAGCCCTACTACCCTCCCTCCCCATCTACCGGCACCCTGGTCTCTGCCGGGGGAGCCTAGTGCAGGATGAGCTCAGGCAGAGGTGTGAGAGCGATGAAGACCAACATGGGAAACAGGCGCAGGTGAGCTCCCCTGAGGCCACATCACTAGACTCCTCCAAAGAGGCAAAACAGAGGTACAAAGCTGGCAGGTGCCAGCCAGGGGAGCAGAGGGGCCCTGCTCTCTGAAAGAGGTGGGTGGTACAGGGGGCAATGCCCCAGCCCTCCAAACAAGAAAGAATCTTTCAAACATCCTTATGTAAGCAGGGAGCTGGCATTGCCTGGGAAACCATTGCCATGGCAATGGTAGAGGGGCTGGAAAAGCAGCTCGGCCCTCCTGGGAAGAAATTGCCTGTTTTAAAGAGGTTTTGTCCCCGGCCCGTTGCCAAGTGCCCACCAGCCACATCCGAGCCCCAGCACAGAGCATGCCTGGCAGCATCCCCCCATCCTCTCCGGCTGGGGACCACAATGGACGTGCAGCCCCATGCATAGACACCAACCAGGCACTGCGTCCCCATTGAAGATGGGGGACAGAAACAACCCTGGGTCCACTCAGCACCCCGCAGCTTTCCCCAGGTGCACACTGCTGTGCCACGCAGAACCCAGGGGTGGGGGGCACCCTCCATGGCTGGTCCTACCTTCCAGTCCGTGTCCACAGCGGAGAGGAAGACATCGGAGTTCTCCTGGGGAGCGAAGGAGTTGTTAGGGACAGAGACATCCTCCCACCACTGAACACTCCCACCAACCCTCATCTCACCCAGCTCATGAAGCCCCCTGACACCACAAGCACCCACTCCCGGGGCAGCGCTGGCTGCAGGGGAACATGATGCCCACACCTGTGCACGTACATGCACATCTACAGTACCCACAGACCTGTGCATGCACTGCCTGCAAGTGTGCACAGACACACAGGTGTGTATTATTATGTATGTGCAACATCTCGACACACACATATCATCACACTAAACCAGAACCCACGGTCACCCATGCATGTGCATCAATACCAGAACACATCTGCACACATGCACGCACTGAATACCACACACATGCACACGTGTGCACCTAATAGCTGCACACACACCCCCCAAGCTCCCATTTAAGCGCCCCATCCTGGCACCCCACGTGCAGGAGCCAGAGCCAGTGCAGTCACCAGACTCACCAGCTCGGTGTCCTGGCCCCGCAACAGCGGCTTCTCCTCGGTGAAGCGCAGCTCATGCAGCCCCGCCATGGTCATCTCCTGCAGCAGCAGCCCTGCCCAGGGCGAGGGAGATGTCAGCACCCATGAGGACCTGCCTCAGTCCTCTTTGCCCCACCCCAGCTTACAGCATCCGTCAGACAGAGAAAATCCAATGTTTTGGCTGGTTTTAGGCTGCAGACAGATATGAGTGGGGCAGAGGGAGATCTCCCCGTACAGGCAGAATGAGGGGTGATGTTTCTGCACCGTGCTGAGAGGCAGAGGGCTGCTCCAAGCAGCAGCGGAGCAGAGAGACAGCCTGAAGTTTATATTGCAGTGATGGGACAAAACCAAATGTGAAGCCTTTACTCTCAAGCTCTTCTCCTTGCCTGCACAGCAGGTGCTGGCTAGGCAGCAGTTTGTCCCCAGGGCTTGCAGAGACAGACTTTACTACAGAGCCATCACTCAGCAGAGATGTGAGACTGGATACCAGTGACCAGAGCACCAGGACTTCGTGCTCCTAAATGCCGGCATCTCCGAAAACACGTCAGGCAAAAGCCCAGCTTAGAAAGCAGAGGGGAGCAAGGTGATGACTGCACCCCAGCAGCTGGCTGCACACAGGTGACAGACACAGGGGACACGGAGGACAATCCAGGCTCCCCTGTGTACAGATGGGGTTAGTAATTGGCAAGTCCCAGTGCAAGGGGATTATCTGTGCTCAGGCAGGATCCAGTCCTCAGGCATTTGCCTTTGCAGCCTCAATTTCCACCCCTTCCCCAAGGCCAAGCCTTCAGACGAGTTGCTGTTGCTCTGAATGGGCCAGCATGGCTCCCATACCCCCTGCGCTGGTTGCCACCCTCTGCAATCTCCCCGGGGACACGGGGGGTGATATGGGGCCAAGCTAGCACCACAGCAGACACAGACCCCGCTCCATCCACAGCCTCAGCCAAGGCTGCTCCATGCTTTGTCCACCTTCAAACCTAGGTCAGCCCGGGCTGGCGATGCGGAAAGGCCAAACAATGCCACGAGGACTGCAAGACCAACAGGAATATACGAGCTGGTCATAAACTCCCCTCCAAAGCCGGTTCTTGCTCATCTGACCAGGTTTTCCATTCAGAAACCAAGCAGGCTGTGCCACCTGGCTGCTTTCTGCAGACACGGCACTTCGCTTTGCTCCCTGGGAGCCATCCAGCAAACCAGAACTCTTTGGAGGGAGAAACACAACCACCAAGCCCCCAGGAGTCTCAGAGTTACCACCACCACAGGTGTCCACATTACCCCTTACATGGAGGGTCCCACCGGGCCAGGGGCCATGCAAAACCGCAGCAGGGAGAGGTGCCAACAGCTCCATGGAGAGGCATGCATCTGGGGCATGCTTTTCCAGGCTGGGCTGCTGCTGAGAAAACAGCTTTGCACAAGGGGACAGCCCTCGTCTGTAGGTCACCAGCACAGCTGAGACAACACCGCCTGCAGAGCCACCGACCGAGCAACCCCATGATCTCCTGGAGCACGATCCCAGGGTTAAAAAATGGGAGGAAAATCAGCCTCACCGGTAGCTGGGTCTGGAAGAGAGCAGGAGCGTCCCACGCTGACCACGCCAACCCACCGTGTGGCTGCAGCCCCAGGGTGGCTGGGAACAGCACTTAGCGTATGGTGAATGCCTTTATTAATTAAAGCCTCCAGCTAATATGGGAGGATGGGTGGCTGAGCAATGAGGAAGGGCCCCGTGACCTTGCTCGCGTTGCAGGGGGGAAAGCTGGCTCATGAGGGACATGGCAGAGCCCTGCGGCAACCAGCATCCTCAGCGTGGGATGGACAGTCATCTAAAGCGGTGCTGAGCGCAGGAACAGAGGAGGCATCTGTACATCAGGGGGTCCCATGGGTGCAACAGCCAGTGAGCAGGATCACAGCCATGCTGCTGGCTTCCCGGGGATGCTCTGCTTCCCATGCCACCCACAGGTTCCCTCGCCCCTGCTCCTGCCAGCACAGCAGTGGGGCTGTGGGCAGTGCCACCCAGCCTAGCTGGGCCACCATCTCTGCGGAGGGCTGGCGTGGAAGCCACGACTGGCAATGAGCCCTTTTCTCTCCAGCTTGCCCCAATGTTCCCCAACAGCACCCACCCCCAGGGTGCTGCTCTTCTCTGCTCCCACTCTGCCTTCCCAGTGTGGTGTCACCATTTCCTGGGTGCAGCTGGGACAAGCCTCCTCCCTAATCACAAATCAGTCCCAAACCCAGCACATCAGTGTTCTGTTTGGGACTAGTGCTCTGCCCCACCGGGGCCCTGGCACTGCATTTATAGATGAGGATGAAAGCAGCCACGTCGGCTTACCTTCCCCAGGGAACCGCAGCCCGGTGTTGGCTTATAGAAGGAGAACCAGCTTGTGGCAACGAAATACACTATTATTGTTGTTATTGTCATTATTATCATCACCATGATGAGGGAAAGGGAAAGGTTTAACACTAGGCAGTGTGTCTGGTCAGAAGGCAGAGCTCCCTCAGACGATGCACCGGCCTCACGGGAGTCTCTGGCTGACCACCTGTGTCCCTGCACTGGTGTGGACGTGGCACCCACGAGATGTCAGCACGGATTCTCTGGACTATCTGAGCAGTGCACAACAGACAAGGAGGCAAATCCGGAGGAATGAGGGCTGACCCCTGCCAGGCAGCGAAACCAAAGCAATCTCCGGCGAGGCAGGGAGAGGGAGGAAGGGAACATGCAGCCCCGTCCAGACATGGAACTGTGCCCACAGCATTGGCCCCTGAGCAGGAGCGCTGAAGAGCTGTGATGGGATGGAGGAAAACACTGGTGCGACACAGACTGGGCCACCTCCTGCCCCACCAGTGCAGGATAAACACCCACAGCTTGCTCTGTCTCCATGTGGGGGCACAGGTCTGCACCCCAGTAGCCCCCACAAAGCAGCCTAACAGTGTGGTCCAACTGGGGAGCGCAGGAGCAGGCAGGCCACAGCATGAGACCCACCAGACTGGGGAGTCTGGTGCCACCGATGCAAGGGAGCACCCCAGGCTTGGGGGGCGGTGGTGGCAGCAAGGGGCTCTGCGGGGGTGCAGGCTGTCTCGCAGTGGCTGTTGCTAAGAGCAACCTCCTCCCCAGCCCCATCCTCGGGGCACCCAGGCGGCAAGAAGACTCCCAGGGGAGGCTGGTGGAGGAGCGGGCACAGCCGGGATGCTCAAGCAGTCCCACAGGCACCCCCCGCTCCGGCTGTCTGCTTGGCGGACCCCCATGCCAGGAGGCTGCCAACTCAGTCCCCCCCTCCCCTCCCAGCAGCACCAGGCTGGGCTTCCCCCACTGCAGCCTTAGCACCTCCACAGGCGCCACCTCCCGTACCCCAAAAATAATCGTTCCCTCCAGCAGCTCCATACCTGGGGGAGAAGAAACAAGCGGCGGGAGCGGGGGGACCGGCAGCCCCATCTCCTAGGCAGGGGCTGAAGGCTCTTCGCCCCCCCCGACCCCTATACCATCACCCGGCTCCTCCCAGCCTCGCCCTCTGCCCCCCTCCCGCCCCAGCACTCCCGGGGCGGCGGAGCGGGGGCGGCGGGGCCGGGCCGTACCTGTCAGCAGCTCGATCTTGTGCCGGAGAACCTTCATCCCGGGCCGGCGGGTCCCGGCGCCGCCGGCGGGCGGGGCGGGGCGGAGGGAGGGGGAGGCGGCGGCGGCCCCTGTGCGGGGAGCGGAGCGGTGCCGATGCCGGAGCGGGTGCCGGTGCGAGGCGCGCAGGGCGGCGCAGGGGCGAGGCTGGGCACGGCCCCCGCGGGCCGGTTCCTCCCCTCGCCCGGGCCGGAGGGGAGGAGACGGGGCCGGGAGCGGGGCCGGCGGCGGGGAGCGCCCGGAGGACAATGGGTCCGGGTCCGGGTCTGGGGGAGGTGGGGATTAAATGGGAGATGGCGTGATGGAGGTGGGGGGGGTGTTACATGGGATATAGAAGGATGGGGGGGTTACACGGGAGATGTAGCGATGGGAGGGGTAGCCGAAGTGGGGTAGCAAGGACAGAGGACCCCAGCCTGCGCCTAGAGCAAGGGCTTGCCTCCGAGCTGGGCAAGCACATCCTGCCACTGGCCCTTCATCTGTACTTCTTTGGTATCACTGTAATTATTTTTTCACACAGTTAGGGATATAACAGCCTCCACTGCTAAGTTGCCTGAGGCAACTGCACGGGACACGCCATTCAAAACGCAGAACTGGCCCTTACCAAAACATCGCCATGGGGAAACTGTTGAGGACTCCCGTCACCTCCCCTCCATGGCCTTGCTTCTGCACAGAACCCAGCCGCATGTGACGCTCACCCGGGAGGACTCAGGCTGCTCCCAGGGACAGGGCTGTGGTCTGGTCTGGTGTCCAGGCTATTGCTTACTCCTCTTCCCTGCTGGGCATTTCTGCCAGGAGAGCCCAGGAAAAATATTTCATATCTCCATTGCAAAGACAGTGTGCATGAGTCAGGGACTGATGCTGCCTCATCCTGCGTTTCAGTGCTATTTATTTGTCAGCATGGAAAAGCCAAGGTTTCTTGTAGGACATGTGAGGCTCAAGTTCTCCTACACCAAGAGAGGTCCGTACCAGATGCTACAAGAGGTTTGGGATTTGAGTACTGGGATCTTGGATAAAACCTCTGCCCTGGAGATCCTGGGGACCAGCTGGCTGCAGGCCTAGGGATTTCTTGGTGGTTCCTGTAACCACCAGCCATGGGCCTCAGGACCAGTGCTTGCATCTCAAGGAGGTTGAACCAAGGTCTTATTAGCACCACTGTCATCCAGATATCCAAGTTTGCCCCCAACCCTAAATTCTCAGGATGGCAGTGGGTGCCCATAGGCTGCTCCCAGCACCTGGGTTGAACTGGGTGTCCCAGGCCTCAGCATCATCATCTCTTGGCCAGCCACAGTGGTCAGCATGCCCCTGTGGTTCACAGCACCTTTCACTACTGGGCTGTGGAGTATTTTGAGAGGGCAGCTCATCCTACAAATGCCTGCCGAGGGGCTGGAGGAATGTCCGCGTCAGCAGACATTCATCTCCATCCCTGGTACATCTCTTTTAACAGCTTGTCCCAGGCTTTTTGGATGGCAACCAGCTTTCAGCTGATTTCAGCCTCTCCCGCTGAGTCACCAGGAACTCTGCATCCAGGCTGTGTTCACCATGTCACCTCGAAGGGAGAAAACACCTGGGTTGTCAGAGCGCACAGAGGCCCTTTAATCCCTCAACTAGGAGCCAGCCCAGCACGCAGCACTTCAATGGGGTCAGATCTTCCCTTCCTTCTGGGCTACCTTTCACCCTCTTCTGCGAGCCCAGCAGTCAAGGGGCTTCCTCTGAACTGTTCAGGGATGAGGTAGAGTTGGATTCAGATCTTCCTGACGTTGTGCAAATTTAAACATTTTCTTCCGCCAATTGGCAGGGGTTTCTATGGGAATAAATTATTTTTCACACTGATGATTTATCTTCTCCATATGAAGTCCAACTTTATCAAATAACAGCTTTTAGATAGCTGCCTTGCCAAAGGCGCAGGGCCATGTGGCTGAAATAACTGCACAATTAATTAGGCTTGGGAAGAGCACTCCATGCTCTAAGCTGCAGAGACTCAGAGGTTCAGAAATCACCTGCACATGGAGCCATCCACAGCCTGAATTGCATGGTTAAAGGGAAGTGAGAGAGTTTTACAACATGGATTTTTCCACATTACTTTTCACTGCTCTTTTAATACAGGTCAATGTGGGATTTTCCACATGGCTTTCCCTGTGCTTTTAGCTCAGCCATGCAACACTAAGCCAGTCGAACCAAGATCTGGCTCCAGAGATGGCACCAGGGAGGTCAGAGCCCTGGACAGGGACTCCCAAGGACCTTGCTAGGGGTTGGGGATGCCGCTCACAGATTTGTGTCATCTCCTGACGTTTAGTGACATACCCTTGATGATAATTTCCAGGTGCTGCTGTGGCACCAGCACTTCCCGAGGACCCAAGGAGCCCTTTGCCCGGAGATATCAGTGATGATGTTGAAGCTGGGCTGCAACCATCTGAGGGATGTTCTGTCTCTTGCGCCAAAGACAGGGGATCATGTTGGGATGTGTCAAGCACAGGGCATGTTCCCTGGTGCCCAGGGCCTGCCCAGAGAGGGGTATCCACCAAATGCTGCCACAGACAAACCCCTTGGTCTCTCATAACTGAGCTTTACTTTGGTCTCCCAGGGCTGGATTCTCACCTTCTTTCTGCTGCCATGTTTATTGGAGTAGTTGGATGGTGATGGATACGGGCTCAGGGTGCCCATCAGGCCAACATCTTGAACCTCAGTCCACCAAAGCATGTGGGTCTGAGTGGACAAACCGAGCTCCAAATACACCCTGCAGTGAGCCATTCCCCCATGAGCTGGGGTCTGCACCTGTGCTGGCCACCGTCAGCCTCCCCAGCAGCACAGGGACTCCTGGCTGGACTCCTGCAGAGCCCAAGCAGCCTGGGAGCCACCTCGTCTGTGTCACGCGGTGCTGGGCGTCCTCCCCAGTGGGACAGGAGCCAGAAGTGGGAGGAAGAAGTTGGGTGCTGTGGGATGAGTCAGGTCACAAGGGGACTAGGAAAGGCTGCCAGAAGCACAGAGCCACTCACCAGACCCAAGCCGGTGCCCTGCCACTGTGGCTGCAGTGTGCCATCCCAGGGCCACCCACCCCTCGCCCCCAGCCAGCCTCCCTCCTCCCCCATGGTGAGCGGAGCAGGCAGAGCCAGGCAGCAGGAGATGCTATTTTAAGCCTGCTGGCTGGAAGCTGGACCCCCCCATCCCAGCCGTCTGGTGTGTTTCCCAAGGATGCACCCCAGCCAGCAGCATTTTGCAGCCCACTCCTTCCCCCGGTGCACTGGTTTACTCCTTCACTGGCAGCGCAGGGTAATTTTCCACAGCACTGGCAATGTCAGCAGCAGTGCAAGGAGCACAGGAGGGGCTGTCGTCACCAATGCAAAAGTGGCAGCTCCTTTCTGTCCCCCAGCCGGAGCTGCTCTGCGTCACGGTTCTGTAGCACAGGCACTGGGACAGACCTGGCTCACTCCACGTAGTGACGGGCTGCAGATCCTCCCTGAAGCCCAGGGTCATGTGCAGGGGTGAGGATGGGGTTTTACACTGTCTACCTGTACCAAGCATCACTGCAAGCCAGAAACATCCCTGTAAAGGTTTCACATATCTCTGTGTCAGAGCTCTTCTTGCGGGATTTGTTGGTAGGGAAACTGAGGCACAGAGTGGCTGGGCGCAGGCAGGGGCTGCCAGGCTCACAAGCTGTATCCACAGGCAGCCTTTTGGCACGTCCACTCTCAGTGTGGTGTGGTAGAGAGCAGGGCAGGTGGATGGAGAAGGGAGCTGGGATGGGGATGCTGCTGGAGCTCCAGAGCAAAACTGCAGCAAAAGCTCAGCTCCCAGCAGTGTCCCCCTCCCTCTCCAAGAGCTGCCTCTCTTGAACAAGACCAGATGGAGAGCAGTGGGCTGCCCTTCTAGCCAGGATCCCCAGCATTGGAGCTGTCTCAGCAGTCACATCTGCAGATGGAGAGGCAGAGTGGCCAGAACTCCTGAACCCAGTGACACCACTGCTGGCAGAGGGGAGGTGGCAGGACACGAAGCCCTGAGACTTTTCATTTTCCCTGTCTCCAAAAGAAACCTGAAGAGATGCCATGAGAAAGAGGGTAAAGGCCACAAAAATCTAACAAAATTGCTCCAGCACAGCCCTGTTCCTTCTCCAAGCTCCTGCTGTAAGGACCACGGTGCTGTCTTGACCTGGCAGAGGTGAGCTGGGACCTCCAACCCTGCCGCAGGTACCTCCACACCTCTCGGCCACCCTTCCCACAGAAAACCCTGTGCTGGCAGTGCCATGAGGGCCCGTCCAATGGAGGACAGCTGGTGATGGATGGAGCGCTCAGCCGCCCCTGGCAGTGAGTGACTGACCAGCAAGGGAAACAGAGGTCTGAATCCACGCTCTGAGGCAGGGCAGGGTTTGACGCAGGCTGACAGCTCCAGGGTGCATCCTGTTAGCACACGGGGCTAATCTGGGGGCAGGCAGCTTGGGGCAGATGTGCTGGCTGCCTGTGTTGGCTGGGCAGGGGATCAGTGCGGTCGATGCGCCTGTATCGAAGGGTTTCACAGGGATGAGGTACCACCCCAAGGCACATGCAGTCCGGTGACGATGCACAGAGGAGTCAGAACTAAATTTAGCCTTGGTTGTGCGTGAGCGCGATGTTTTTATTGCTGCCCTTAAATAAAGACATTGTTTGGAGCATGTGGCTGGTGGCCCTGCCTTGCTAAGCCTAGGACCTTTGAAGGGCTGTTTCAGTCAAGCTGTTCAAACGGGGGAGAAACAAGGAGAATTAGCAGTTGGTGAGACATATCCCAAGGACCTATTTCCAAAAATGTCCATGAGCTGTCTCTCAGAAACCAGCAGTGCACACAGAGAAGCGAGAGGGTGACCTCGGTGGCCATGAGGCTATGATTGTGCTGAGGCAGCGGTGTCTGCCAGGCAGAGCTGCTCCACAGCCATGGCACTGCTTTCTGTGGGGCCATGGCTGTAGGAAGGTTACCAAGCTGGCCCAGGCTTGAGCACTGGCTGCCCATGATGGGCCACATTGTGCACCCCATTGCCTGCTTTCTCTAGGGCAGGTGCGATCTGCTTCAGTCTTGCATCCTCAGGGCAATGCAAGGCCCACGGCTTGCTGGCTGCAAAATAATCAGGGCAATCAGACCTTGGACACCTCAAAAGAGACCCCTCAAACCCTGCCCAGAGCCCCCAGATTGGTCCCAGGACAGGTCAGGCCCCCCAGAACCTCTGGGCTTCATGCAGAACAAGGAGAGGCTGTGACGCGGCTCTGCCTGTGCATGAGTTCACGGCTTGGGCTGCAGGCAGCAACTGGCAGGAGCCAGCCACACCGCTCTACAGCCTAGCACCATACATCTTCTGGGAAGATGCAATCCTGCGGGGAGCTCAGCATCCTCTTCCAGCAACACAGCCAGCGAGCCCGGGACGGGAAGCATGGCCTGCGTGCCCTGGCACAGGGCAGAGATGTGCCGTGCCCTGTCTGCTCCCACACCGCAGCACAAAGCATGTGCTGGGGCTGGCGAGCTGCCACCCCCACCCCCCCGGCTGCCTCCTGCACTCACAACGTGGGGCTACCAGTAATTTTCCATCCTGGCTGCGGGCTCTGTCCTAACAAGATGTTCTGCTCCATCCCTCTAATACAGCTGGGCACTGTTCAAGTTTCTCTGTTCATTCAGACACCGAGTCCCCCCCTTTTGCTGTCGTTGCTCGAGCCGCCCACCAGTTCTGCAGGGTGGTTGCTCCTCCAAGCTCTGCTCCTCCCTGTGCTCACAGCCCCTCTGCTTCAGTGAAAAGGAAGGATTTTGTCCAAAAGCCAGGGAGAAAAAAAAAGGCCCAGTAACCCGCCAAGAAAAATTCCCACGGCTCAGCTGCACTCTTGGGCCAGGAACAAGACAGCTCTGGGGACTCTGCCGTTCCCAAAGCTGCCTCTGCATGGGCACCTCTGCCTGGAATTGAAGGTCTGGGCTCTGTGCTATGGGGAGGAGCTGAGCATCCGAAAGTCTCCATCTTGAAGTCTCAGAACAGCTCCAGGAGCACCAGATCAAAATACAGGGAAACCACAGAAGGGTTCACCCATTTCCCTTGGGTTTTGCAGGCACCCAAGTAGGTGCAATCTCCACCCCCACTGCAGCATGTCCCCCCCCAGCACCCCTCAGAGTTGCACCAGGGATAAACAAAGGAACTCAAAGCAAAGGTACAAAATGAAGGATGCTTAATGTGGTCCAAGGTGTCTTAGAACCAACAAAAATGTTGCTTTGGATAAGAGCTGCCTCAAAGCACACAGAAGCACTGGGAGAGACAGACAGCTGCAGGAACAGGCCTGGCACATGAAGAGTTCTCCCACCACCAGCAGACACCTCTTCTGGAGGTGCTGTTTCCCAGGTCCTCGTCTGCAGAGCCCACCTGCAGCCCTGCTGTGACTTACTGGGTTGCCAAAGCCTTTGTGTCTACAGGCCAATGTCTTGCCCATCTCTCCTGAGCAGCCCCATCCCTCCATCCATCCATCCATCCATCCTTCCATCCATCCATCCCTCCATCCCTCCCTGCCTCCTCCCAGTCACACGAGCAGGCAGTGGCAGCATCCAGCCCTGCTGTGCCACTTCTGCGACAGCCCGTTTTCAGAGCCAAGCCAGGCTTTAAATAAATACCTGTCAGCAGAGCAGAGCCGAGCTGTTCAGAAAGTGACGGCATGTGTGCGGATGCTTTTAGCAAGTTGATAGGCATGAGACAGAGCAGAGACAGCAGGGTCTCTCTCCTCAGAGGCCAGAGACTGGCATGTTCTCAAAAGTAGCATTAATCAGCATTTTCAATTATGCAGCACCGATTGCAATGGAGCAAAGTTGCCCGCTCTTCCCTTCCCCTGGAGAGCTGGATAATGCCATTTCTGAGGGCTGGCTGCTCTGTCTGGGAGCTCCCACGGTGGTTTAAGAGAAGGGTGATGGATCGGGAAGACTGAACTGTTCTCAGTTTCCACAGTTCCCCCATTGCCACCGACTTCATTTGGGGACATGGGGGCCAGGCGTGCGTGGGCTGCACTTCTCTGCTGGCTGGTTATGTGCAGCTTGGCCAGGAGGTGGGCAGGGGGTCCCACTGCTGCCTGGGTACCAGGGAGTCTCACGAGCACATACCAAGGTTGTCTCATGGTGACACCAGGACACGCCAGCAGTTGAGGGCACTTGGGTCTCGAAACACAGACCACTCCCCTGGGGCTGGCAGGGCAGATTTTTTAAAGCAGATTATGTTTGGCTTCTAACATCAGAACGATAAGCAAGCTCAGGTGAGCCTGGTAACCCCCTCTCTGAGAGAGCAAGATGCTGCTGATCCCTGCATGAAGCTGCATCTGGGTTCTCCCCTCTATGCTAAAACTGCAGAGAGACCTGGTGAGATGGGCACCCACCACCTCTCCCTGGAAGGTGGCAGATGCCCATCACCTGCAGTGGACACGTCAGCAGGCTGCCCATGAAACTAAGCTGCTCTAGGTCAAACCTAAGCCTGGCCTGATATGGATACCCCCGCAAGGGGGTATCAGGAGTCTCACAGATGGCCACAGCAGCACTGGGTGCCTTTGGTGCTCTGTCGCTTGTGCAGGTAGAGATTGATCCAGGTGGGCCAAGCCCGCTCCGTTTGTGCTGCCCAAACTCCCAGGACCTTGTCAGCACATCCGAGATGGAGCCAGGCTGGGGGCTTGGCCCAGGCTCCTGAGAGGGTGGCAGAGCCAAGGAGGGGCTGTCACACAGGAGGGACAGCAAGGCCTTGGGCAAAGCAAGCCAGGGAATGAATTCCCTGTCCTTGGGTGGGGGAGGCTGGCAGGAGTGGAGCCAGCTGTGCCCCAAAGGCTGGGGGCTCTCTAGGGTCACACTCAGGAAAAGAGAGGAGCCTGGAGCACAGCAACACATCTGGAGTTTTCCAGGCATCAGCTTCTCTGCCGAAATGCCTGGGTCAGGAGGAGGATGCAGCGGGGCAGAGCAGCACACATAGGAAGAGTTCCAGCACAGCCAGTACTCTCCTAGGCAGGAGAAGGCATCTGGAGGTCCAAGCAGCCACCCACAGCCCTTCCTCCTTGCTCGTCCCAAAAGCCTTCACAGGAGCAGTCAAACACCCAGCTCCCCACCAGCTCTGCCCCTGACCTTCTCCTTGGCCTGCAGCTCATCAATACCTCTAGCTCTAGGGAAGTCCATCGATCCTAATGATTTCAGCCCGCTTCTCACTAATGCACTCTTGTTGTGCTGCGTTTGAGCCATGGACCTGCCAGATGCTGGGAGAGAGGCAGAGGGCTGGCCAAAGGCACTACCCCAACTATTTCAGGACAGCCGGTTAACTCCTAGCATCAGCCCTTTGCAACAAAACCCTCTCCATCACAGTGGCAGGTCTTCAGCCCTTCCTCCCATAGCTCATGGCTCACTGCAGAGCCATGAACCTTCCTCTCCCAGCTCTCCACATCCTTCGAAAGGCACATTCAGTACGTTTGAGTGTCTCAGCCAGGATTTTGGAGCTTTTAACCAAGCTCCACCAATGTATCTCTGTGATTTCTCATTGCCTCTTCACTCAGCAACTGCTTGCTCTGGAGAGCCTCCATCAAACTCCCTATACCTGTCTGGAGATGGGGACTCGACGACACACTGACCCACCAATAATGGGAAGCAGGAGCCAACATTTCTAGAGTCCTTTTCTCAAGGCACACAATTTCTAGTCTGGAGGAAAGTACAGGCACTTGGGCAATGGTGGGGAGTTGAACATGCTCCCCTGCTCTGCACACGGCTGCCTGCAGGTCCAGCCCCCCTGGGTGTCCAGCCCCTACTAGGCCCAAGCTGGAGGCACCAAATTTTAGCAGGTTCCCATTAGGAGCAGCCTGGAGCTCACGTGGCACCAGGAACACTGCTGGGGTGCATGTGTGGGAACACCAGCCCAGCCATGGAGCACACACCTCCCTGCCCGCTCATCCTCTGCTTTTTCAGCAGTGTCTCTTACAGAAGAAGCACAAGACAAAACTAAGAAAAAGTCACCAAAATGACGTGGGGAGGGCTGGACACCAGGTGCTGTCCTGGCCTGTGCATCCTTCCAACTCAAGGGTTTAAAATCCAATCCTTGTGTCAAACAGCCCTGGAAGGAGTGGTTTTCACCAGTGGGTACCAAATACCTGTTCAAACCCACTTCTCTTCCAGCCTCCATGTCCTCCTGCAGCAGGTTCAGCACATCCCTAGGCTAAAATCCTCCTTGACATTGTTGCTGGTGGCTGTGTGACTATTCACCAGTTTACAGATGGTCCTGGCAAAGCTTTTGGAGCCCCATCCCACACCATGGCACGGACCAAACAAGGGGCTCTGGCCCAGCCTGGCACTGACCTTCACTGTGAACCCAGTCACATGCACCCCATCAATAACTAAACGCAAGATAACAAAATAAGCTGTCACAGCTAATTAACATGCTGTGTTTAATCAGCTTCTAGGCTTTCAGAATGGAGGTGAGGGACCATTTCCAGGCCAGAGGGGTTGGGGACAGGCAGGGTGAGGGGTTTAGTGGGTTGCAGCCACCCCTGTCTGCTGGCTCCCTTGGTCAAGAGGCAGGAGGCTGATGTGGCACCATCTCACTGGTGTGTGGACACCCCAACTCCAGCCAGCAGAGAGGGACGGGCAGCTGTGGGGTAACCGGTGCAGAGACACCCCACGCAGGGCTTTAGCCCCAAGGCAGACCCATTCATCAAGAGAGCAGCCAGCTACAACTGCCAAATCCAAAAGGGTTCCACTTAAAGCCAGGAGGGATCTCAGTGTCTGTCGTTGAGTGCCTCTCAATTAATTAGCATCCTGCTGATTCTACGATTGAGGCGATTGCTAAGGAGATTAAATCGGTCTCTGCCACGAAGCAGATGCTGTTCCCAAGGCCTGATTCACCGTGATTTTCCTTTCCCCGTGCCATCCTGTCCTGCTGACTCAGCTGAAGTCCCAAGGTGCTGGGTGCAGCCTGGCTAGCTGGGATTCGGGGGGCTCCATGGTGAGTGGGATCGCTTTGCAGAGAAGCTCAGGAGTTCAATCCACTGCATATCCAGGGCTACACAGGGAAGGCCTCACCTGGAGGATGCTGCTGTAAATCCAGAACAGTGCTCACCAGGGGAACAGCATGGCCACGATGAGGCCTGGCCATCCAGGGAGGCAAAGATCTGTTCACCCCATTCTGCCTGCATCAGCATGAGACAGACACAGCCAAGCAGCTAGAGCTGCATTTGTGCACCTGAGAGCCCAAACTAAAAAGAAAAATCACAGCTCAGCCTCCAGCCAGGGCTTGGTAAATCCACCAGGACTGCAAAAATATACCCTGCTGATTTGGTGCAAATTTGGAATAACTCTGCTGGTTTCACCAGAGCCAGCACAGATTCACAGGCGCAGTACAACAGAGTACAGCCCTGCCCCGGGAAAACTGTGCTCCGCTCCACCAGCGCCCCTTGGGGCTCCACCAGTGCAGGTGAGGGGGAACTCTCCTCTGAAAGCCTTTGCTAAGGGTGTGACTCCAACAGCTGTTCTGTTAATGATGACCCAGGCCTGTACATGGCTCCCCCACAAGCCCACGTGCACTCTGGCCCCAAACCCCAGCTGCAGAGTTGCCTCAGTGCAGTAAAAGTGGTCATTCAGCCACCCCTGGGCATGAAAAGCACTAAGGAAGGGGGCTGCAGGATCCCTCAGCTCCCACTCCCCAAGCTGTCAATCAAACACTTAAACAAACCGCAAGTCTTGTATTTGCACGTGAAGTGAAGGCAAGAAACTCATCATAAATCATTGCCGTGATGGGAGCTTGCCTGCCAAGATACACTCACACCGCAGAGGACAGCCCCACAGCAAGAGAAACAGGCACATTTGAGGATTGTTTTGATCATGCCTTGAGTTCTGTATCTGCTTTACTGCTTCCTCCCAGATGCATCTCTGCTGAGCCCCCAGCTACAGGACTATGTTGCCATGTGGTCATCTCCTCACTTGCCTTTTGCTCAATGCCTGAGAAAAAAAGTCACCCTGCATCCCAAGCATTTGGTAGCTTCTTGGTCTGAAGTCAGGGAAAAATTTGCCTTTTATGTCCTGCTAAAACCTCCTGTTTGTGAGGGTTTGTCATAATCCTCCTCGTGCTTCTGGTTTACCTAGGGAGAACCCAGAGCCCTCGAGGGACCAGCAGGACAGCTAGAGACAAGCCCAGCCTTGCAAGCCACACCAGCTGAGTGCACAGGTTGGCCTTCTGTGATCTCCATTTGCTTTTTGCCATGTATTTCAAATTGTAGCATCACAACAGAGATGGAACAGCACTGTCATGACCCTCAGGAGGCGTCTCCTTACCACTGCCCATTTCTAGGCACATAGAAATCCGGAAGGGGGCAAGGCTGGGACTGTCTCTAGGGTTGCAGTTTCTCAAGCTCATCTGCAGGCAAACTGGGATTTCTTTCAGTGAAGCTATTTTTCTCTGATATTACAGAATCATAGCACAAACAGAAGAGGCCTTCCAAGCTTTAAAGCAGTCTTCACCCTTGGGGTCCCCTCTCCATTTCATAGGCTAATTGAAAGTAAAATGCTTTTAATGGGTAGTTGTCAAAGAGAACCTGGGGCAAAAGCAGTTTGCAATGCATTCAAGTGGCAGGACTCAAGCACAGCTCTGATATCACATCAGGCATTAAAGAAACACTTAGGAGAAAACACCAGTATGAATGGGTTTGGTACGGGGGTGCTGCTGTGCTCCTACACCCTCCAGCTGGAACTGGGGAGAAGCAGGCCCCACGGTTTGTGTTTCCAAGGGGGATGAGCTGATGAGCAGAGGAGCTTCGCCTTCCCCCAGGGAACGCCAGCTGCTTCCTCCATGACCCCTGACGCAGCAGGACCCGCCGCTGTGGCCCTGCCCAGGAACACGCGCAGAGGCAGCCACATCCCTCACCTGCTCCATCACTGCGACGTGTTGTTCCGCTGAGAAGCTGTGCCTGAAACTCTGCACCGAGACCTAGGCACAGCCAGACAGCACCCTGAGGAGCCTGAAACTCTGCACCGAGACCTAGGCACAGCCAGACAGCACCCTGAGGAGCTGCACACCACCGTCTGCAAACTTCGTCTCTGTCCCTACATGCTCCTCGCACCCCAAACCCTGCTCAGCCTGGGTGCTGCCCGTGGCTTGGCTGCAACCCAGCACCTAGAGGAAAAGCAGCTTCTGTCCTACAACACAAGAGATTTCTGCCTTGCCATAGGACTCGCTGGAAAACCTGAAGAAGGTGCATTTCCCCCAAGGTTTGGGGGAGCATTGCGAAGAGCTGCAGTTATATGGCTTTACAGGGGCTAAGGAAAGGTGAAAGACCACAGTGTGTCCTGCCAAGGCAGATAGGATACTAAGGCCACTGGCACTGCCTGGCAACCTGCCATGAAAAATAACTCTTCAAAAATAGAAGCGCGCTAATCTCAGGAACCTGCTGGTATTGTCAATGACATTAATGAAGTGTTTCGAAAACCAGAACAAATGCCTTGGCTTTTTGGGGCTGTGTTGCCCCCTGTAATTTTCCACAACAGCCGAGGAGTGGCCCAGCAGCAGCAGCAGCGCTGCTCTGTGCTGCACAGCGCTCCTGTGATCAGCCCCGGGAGCAGCAGCGTGGGGGCAGCTCTGCCATGGGGCTGGCTCTGCCGTGGGGCAGCTCTGCCGTGGGGCTGGCTCTGCCGGGCTTCCCGCAAGCTGGGCTCATGCACAAGGAACCCTGGCCATTACCCAAGGAAGGAGAAGCTCCCAGGAGCAATTTCCTCTGTGAAGCAAAACCCATTAAGCATACTCAATGGAAATCATGTCTGGGGGAGGTGGAAGCACACTCTTGCTCTTTCCTCGTTTTCAAGCCTTGTCTCAAGCCCCCTCTGGGCTCTCTTTCGCTCCCTGAGGTCCCTCTCCAGCTCCTGCCCCCTCCTCCCCTCCTTCGCCTCCCCACATAACTCCATCTCTCTTCACCCCAGTCTTCAGTCTCAGACAAACCATGTGATGATGCGCAGCCTGCAAGCGGTCCTGCATTTTATTTACTGAGATGTTACACTGTTTACAACGGCAAGTGGAGGCACTTCAGGACCCCTTCAAATGAGGGAGTACCACAGTGAACGCTGAACCTGCTTCCTGAGAGCCTCCAGGTACCCCTCCTCTCCCTGCTCTGCTACCCATCATCTCTTCCCACTTCTCCTACCCAAGCAGACCCAAAGGAACCACCGCAGCCGCCACTCCCTGCCTCGCTCCATGGGCTGGTGCCTCCCCAGGCACGCTGCTCCCATGGCCAGATGCTTCCCCAGCTACCATGGGTGGCAACTTCTCTGAGGCTGCTTTTCTTGCTCCTTGGCAGCTAGGAGAGTTCCCTCCAACAAGTGGTGAGGAAAAGAGGGTAAATGCAGCTTTACGTAGAATCATAGAATAGTGTGGGTTGGAAAGGACCTTCAAAGCTCATCCAGTCCAACCCCTGCCATGAGCAGGGACATCTTCACCGGATCAGGGTGCTCAGAGCCCCGTCCAGCCTGGCCTGGGATGTCTCCAGGGATGGGGCATCCACCACCCCTCTGGGCAACCTGGGCCAGTGTTTCACCACCTTCACTGTAAAAAATTTCTTCCTCACATCTAGCCTGAATCTCCTCTCCTTTAGTTTAAAACCATCACCCCTTGTTCTATCACAACAGGGCCTGCTAAAAAGTCTGTCCCCATGTTTCTTATTGGCTCCTTTCAAGTACAGAAAGGCCACGATAAGGTCTCCCCAGAGCCTTCTCTTCTCCAGGCTGAACAACCCCACTTCTCCCAGCCTGTCCTCATAAGAGAGGTGTTCCAGCCCTTCTCTCTGTCACTCATTGTCCCAACAAATTCATGAGGACATATTGTAGAAAAATGAACAGCCGCAGGTAGAATACAGCTCCATCCAGTGCGGCCAGTGCCCACAGGACAGCAAATTTGTCCCTGGCAGAAGGGCTTTGAATTTATAGATGGTACATGTTGAGCACAGGGCTCAGGCTGGCAGACAGAGAACATGCGGACAACCTGCTGGTCTCTTCCCTCTCTGATCTCTGTGCATCACAGCCTTTAAACACACACACACTCAATCCTAAGTCCACTTCTCAGGCTACCCAGCTAAGGAATAAGCAAGTAGCACTTTGTGAAGGAGAAGGCAGCAGAAGCCAGGGCACTGACTCCTGCAGCCCAGCCCAGGGCTGTAGGACCCCTTGGGGCACCATCTGCCCCAGCACGAGGCAAGTCCTGCACCACGCGGTCGTACCCAGCACAGCTCGCAGCCAAGTATCCGCCCATCTCCTCCTCTGCTACTCTTTCTTGGCAGTCTTCTCATCACTTCCCTCCTTACACAGCCATCAGTAATATCAATACTTCATTTTCACTGCCTTTGCCAACCATGTCACCCACTTTTCTTGTATGCTTAAATCTAGGACAAGGTAGCGCAACCTAAACTCTGGTTTGAATCTCACTCGACTTATGTTTTCTCCTGGCAGCTACAACAGAAGGTCACTTAGACACCTAGTTTGATATCAGAGGCCAGACAGGGTTCTCACTGCAACTTAAAACAGTTACGGTAGGACCTGCACAAAAACAATGCCTCAAACTCAGTGCCCCCTCTCCTGGCTGCTGACGAGCAGTGCACGCACAGGCCCTCCAGTGCTCACCATTGCAAACTCCCCATGAACTACTGGGAAAACCCAATGTGTGCACTTCAGCCAGCAGCAAAGAGGTTACTGCAGACTCCGGCAGAAAAGGAGAGAGATGGTGTCTCTAAGCCCGCGTAACACCAGCAGGGTATAAAGCTCCAGCTTCATTGACCCCAGTTCATTGCAGAAGTATCTTAGAGCTGAAGAGATCAGATTGATTGGTGCACACGGGGTCAGAGGACACAACAAACTACGTAAAAACTCAATATACTAGTAACATGTATGTGCAGCTCCAGCCCAGCTGCAGGAGGTTGGCATCCTCTCCATAGCAATGAGTGCACGACATTAACAGGTTCACACCATCCTCAAGGTCCTGCTGACACCAGTGGCAGGTTTAATTTCAGAACTAAGGCCACCAGGCTGTTCCCACACCCACACACCCCTAGGCCTCGATGTAAGAAGCAGCTCTCAGCCAGCAATGTTGCAGTAGAACACATAACAGAAGGCAAGCACTCAGATTATCTTCACCCAGGAGACACATCCAAGGGAAGTCCAAACCGGTATAGCTTCTTTCAAAAGCAGCATCTGCCTGCCCCAGCCTGGATCACATTGCCTCTTCAACACAAAACAGAAAACCATGTTACACCCACTGGAGTTCAGCTCCAAAAGCCAGTCTTGAAAAGCAAAACCACCAGACATAAGTGGGAAGTGTGCATGACCTTCTCCATCGCTCACTCGCGTGATGTGATGAAACCAGGACAATGTTACCCTTTCACCAGTTTCTGCACAAAGTCCCACTGACAATTTGCTCAGCATTTTGTGCTCAGGCTGCCATCAGCTCTATGAAAGCGCTTCTGAGCCGGTAAGACCAGTAAAACAGAGGAGAAACGTGGGCTTAGCACTGTACACTTGGCCACCTTCTGCAGGGCCAAGTGGCTTTTTAGGTAGTAGAGGAGGACGGAGAATGGGAAAAGCACTTATTCTTGTAAGCTCTCAGATATGTGGCAGTCTTGAGGAAGCTTAGCAGTAAGGGTTTAACGGGACTGATGAAGGAAACCAGAGTGATTTCAGAAAGGAGAAGCTGTTACCTCTGACAAGCACTTCTCAAGTAGGCATTTGAGTTCTGGGGGATGCAGCAAAGCTGGGAAAATCTGGCTGGCGGATTTGCTGTAACAAAGGCGCTGCCTACAAGCCAAAGGACAAAACATACACTTAACAAGGGAGTGTTACCTTTGTTTGTCAGAAAGGAAACTGAGGCAAGGAACAGCTTTGAGTTGCCTCCTGCCAGGCAGAGGCAACGCTGTATGAATAGCTCGTTTTTTAAATAAAACCACAAACTCCTGAGCCATATGCTGTGCTACCAGACAACGTGCTTTATGAAAAGCACATGTGGGGACAGAAGCAGCTCTATGTGAAGCATTCACACTGTGCCTGTACTGCATTACATCACATCTCTCTTAAGCAACTCGTTAAATTAAAATTTTGAATGCAGCTCTTGTTATAGCTGGTCACCAAAAATGGGTAGGAAATCACTGATCGATATCAGAAAGTCTTGTGCTTCTGACTCAGTTAGGCGCCACTGGTTCTGTCATAAAAATAATATGTAGTGTCACGGCATGTCAGTTCTCCAAACGTTTCTTCCTGCTGCTCCTCCTGGTTGCTCTTGGTCCAGATGACACTACCTATTGCTTCTGCCAGTCTGGAAGCAATGAACCGCTTCATTCTGCTGACCAAAAATAAAGCCATGCCAGAGGACAAACTAAGACATTGTTTAGAGCAAAGGAGTCCAAGGAAGAAACAAGAACGCTTTCTGAAAGGGTAATTTAGATAGGTGAGGAAGCGTGTGCATACTGGTTGCAAAGCTATTTATATTTAACTGGAGGTCAACCCTCCACAGCTGCCTTGTCTGCTTGAAAAAAATGCATACAAAACAAGAGGAGTGGAGAGTTTTATAAGAATGTAAAATTTAGGTGAGAATTTTTCCATTTCAGTAACCATTCCAACAGGAACTCACGGCTGGGAAGCTCAGCTGCCCATGTCTTCTGCTGTGTCAGTGAATGCCCAGCTCCAGCTTTGTGCATCACATATTGCAGCCAGGCACGGGAACAGACTGCCCAGGTTGGCTGCGGCTCTTCCAGAGGTCTGGCTGGACAAACATCATCCTGAGGTGGGTTAGATGGGGCTCATCATAGAACGTCTCAAGTTGGAAGCGACCCATAAGGATCACTGAATCCAACCCCTCAATTTAGGGGAAGGACCAGGCCACCTCAGCTCATCTGTTTTCAAAAACAGGGCATTAAAATCCAAACATATATTGTTATGTGAACACATAACTAATTAGCATCTCAAATTCTGCCTATTTTTTTGATTGCAATGAAAACTATTGTGGCGATACTGTAAAATGTGTCTGTGGACTGCTTGCTCATAAACATCAACAGTCCTCCAGTTTAAAAGCTGAGGGACATGGCAAGAAGTCTTTTCAGACCTCTTCTGTATAGGTCTGTAACGAGGATTTATCGTGCCATTCTGAAAATACACCAGTTCAAACTCTTCTAACTCACAGCTTGCTGCAGTGCGATTATAAAGGACAGTTTGTGTTCATGAAAAGTACAATGCATGCTTTTGTTGTATTTCTGGACAGAAAAAAGCATTCCAGCAGCAAGGAGGAAAGAAAAAAAAAAAACAGAAAGAAAAAAAAAACCAAACTCAACAGAATATCAAATCTACTAACCAAATACTGTAACTTAAGATTACAGGATCAGATTTTTTTAAGGCTCTTACTGGTGGTTATTTCTAAACACTCAGGGTTACTAAAAGCAGCATTGTCTACTGACAAAAAGCCAGTGACATTGAGGACTACCTCAGGAATTGTTTTGTCTCCACTCTGAAAAGTAGCTGCACAAAATGCTGGCAAGTGAGCAACCATCTGCTTGGATTTTGCACCCATCAGTAGAGAAGAAAAATGTTCTTACATAGGAAAATTAGTCTGAGTAGTCACCAAAACCAGTCCAAAAATTGATGAACTAGTGATTTTGATTATAAACCAACTAGATCTCAGTCACCATCTCATTAAAATCACCCTTCCAATTCAAAAATGCTTCTCATCACAGGTGGACTTACACTTGCTTCCCTTGCAGCTGAAGCACCGAGCACCTCTCTGACATGTGACACAAAGCCTGTGCCACAGCGCTCAGAGCAGCAGGGTACAAGCGCAGAGACACCGGATTCCCACCCACTACCCACAACAAAGTCGAGGTAACACTGAATCATTTCCACTCCTCTTTCACAAAAATGCAATTTATAAAATCAATAGTTTATTGACTGCTCAGCAGTGTCTCTCCCCTGACTTGAGCAAACAGCCACATGGGCTAAGTCAGACAGGAGCTACTTTTACACTCGCATGACTGCACGAGTGTAGCTCCCAACCACTTTACCTGTAAGAGAAGAGGAGTGCTAGAAGCAGGACTGCATTACTATCACAGCCACAGTTTCGTAGAGACTTGCACCTTCCCATCAAGGACTCACTTTTCTGCTGCAAGGCAACTAACAACAGACATTTTACATTACAAGTGCCTCCTTACAAAATATTTATTCGACATAAAAATCCAGAAACTGACAATAGACAAAAGCTTCACAAAGATGCACAGGCTATTATGTGCCACTAAGGGCACCAGCATTTGATCTTGCACTTGAAAGACTTTGTCGGGCACGGCTTCCCATTAGTCTCCTGTGGCTGGGCCTGTGCAGCTGAGGCAGACACACCAAGATGTTTGTGAAGCCAGCACGCTGTTCCCGCTCACCACCTCCAGGGTGAAAGCTTTCACTCCTCTGGCCAAGGAACGGCCACACACTCTTTGTCCTTGAAGTTTCCAGTTTGAAGTATCCAATATCCACGTGCATCTGCAAGTCCAGTAACAACTCCTCCAAGATCTGGATCTTGCTGTCACCTCCTGGTGGTTGCCACAGAAGAGGAAACACTCAGTGTCGTTACTGTCTGGCTCTTCCACTTAGGCACTCTGCAAGGTCCACCTTGTACAGATGCGTGAAAGCACTCATAAGATGTCTAATACCTGCTTACAAAGGATGACCATCCTGGTGACCATGGGAACTATGTCCTACAGAGATAACCATGTTTTCTGTCCCCAATGGGACTTTGGATAATTTAGGTTTAAGGACATCCACGTGGCATGATAACCACTGTGCTGTTTAGCAAGTTTCAACTCCAGTTACTCCTGCTGGCAAGAATGACATTTTCTAGGATCATTTTGATGGATTAGAAGGAAGGAAGCTCAGTTCTTTTGCTCTGTCCCTTCTATTAATCAAATTTAGTAATCAGAAGAATTTCTTATGAGAAAACACATGGCTCAGAGGTTGACAATGGGGCAGAGTTTCCATTAAAGCTGCTGCTAGTCTGGACTAGGTCTTTGTTGCCTTCTGTTGCCCCCTCTGTAAAACAAGCAGAGGAGCTTAACACTCATCACAGACATGTATCCATCGCAAAAGCCACTCACATGAAACAAGAACATTCTCCATCCCACGCAGCATCAAGCCCACATGGGCCAAAAGGCAGAGAAAGGATGAGGTGGCATGTGATACCTGCACAGCCACTTCACTTGCTACATGGGCTAGAACAGGTATTTTTCTACAGGGCAATAACAACGTGTACAAAAGTTGGCAAAGAAAAACATCCCTGCCTCACAAACAGTACCTGTTCCACATCAATGTATAAGAAATATGAAAAATTCAATGTGGTTTGTACCACATTTTTTGGCCATATCATTGGGGCTCTCCAAAAAACACAGAAACTGGAAACAGGTGTGCTCAGGAGGTTAGAACGGGAAGGGCAAGATGAAATACAAATAACTTCACTTTTTTCCAAACAGATCCAGTATTGTAAATATCAATTTGGAAGATAATAATAAATATTAATTACCCTTTTAGAAAACCCTATTATACCCTTTCAGCCACCTAGCAAACACTTTAACTGTAAATCCTCAGGAGCAGTATGAGTAAGCTGTAAAGCTATCCAGTGAAGCGATGCCATCTATTTTTTATACCCTTGCCGTCTGCCTTTAAAATTTCCACAAGTCTAACCCGAAGTTCCTACAGAGAATTTTCATTAATGGACATGAAGCCTGTCCCTCCCGAAAGCTGATTCACCTTTCTCTTCTGTGACAGACAGATTGTAAATCTCTCGCTGTCCCCCACTGTAGCTGCATGTTCTTCAGGCTTTTAACCGTCCATCTCTGTGAACTTTCTTTTCCCATAATTCTGGACCAGACTGGAAGCTGTGATTTGAGAAGCCTGTCCCTTTTCCCAGCACTGGAAGTCATTCAGCCCTTTCTGGCCAGCTTGAAACAAGGCTCGCTCCAGTTCATCCAGTCGAGCCACCAGCGCTGAGGTATCTTCGTTGTAGGCATTCTGAGAGGAGTCCATGATATGACGAAAACGGCTAATAAATGTCTAAAGAAGATAAGCAGAATTACTGACAGGTAACACAGAGGCTTCCTCAGCTCAAATCCCAGAGGCCTAAGCTTTCAAGACTAAAAATCTAAAGGTGTAGGCTCTAGCTCACAACTAGCCAAGGGTCTGCACACAGCGCAGCACCTATTAACCTCGGATACAGAGACAAACCATTTCCTGCCTGAGCGGGGAGAGCGAGTGCCTGATACATTTACTGGATGGGCAGCAAGCACGTAATTAGATTCTGGCTGCTTCCTAATGACAGGCTTGAGCAGACCGCAGGGTATTACACAGTGATGACCTACTCCATCTCACTTCGCAAGCAATCTTTGCTTTAGAGCAGGTAGAATGAATCTCATGCCACAGCAGCTGCTGCAGGAACACACAAGCTGCAAGTTAAGCCAAACCACACCTGGAACACATTCACTATGCTGAAAAAACACTTAACCATGAAAAAAAGTAAAAAAACCCAAATCTACAACTAATAAAGAACACTTTAAAAATATAAGTAACTAGACATATTTAAGAATTTTTTATTTCCCTCCTTATCTTTGCTTTTGGGAATTAAAAAAAAAAAAAGGTCAATACTCTTTGAAAACTGAGCTTTCTTATTTCAGAAGGAGATTTTGGAAAAATCAGAACTGTAGTATTTTAGAAATTTAATTCTGGAATACATTATAAATTAATAACTCTCTTTTTGGCTTTGTCACCAAATAGTTATACTTCATATTTATAACTCCTGAATATTTGGGAGAGGGGTTTTTTTGCGTGTTTTGTTTATTAAGTCAGCACAACTCCCTTCTTGTTTGCTTTTAATGAAGTATACCTTGCATGCTTTGATTTTTCTGACAAGTGATGTGTGCTAATGCAGCTTTTTTCCTAAGATGTCCATTAGTGGAAAAAGAAAAGACAAGGAAAGGTGTGGTCACCTCCTCAATGCAGAAAGCAAGCTTTCAGTGGACACCTCCAAGAAAGCAGCAGTGCTTTAAAGCCTCTCTGCATCAACCTTCATTTAAAGAATAGAGAAACAAACAAACGAAAAAGCCAATAGCAATCATGCCAGACGATTTAGAGAGCTGGCTGAAGAAATCTCAAAGCTGTTAGTGGTTATCTTTAAAAGCTCAAGGAGCACAGAAGTCCGGAAACTGGCAAAGATGGGATCTGTCTTTTAAAAGAGAAAGGGGAGATGAAAATGGAGGAAGGAAGAGCCAGGGAATTAAAAATCCATCAATATCAATTCCTGGAAACATACTGGAACAAATAAACTATACATAAACCTCTGCAAGAAAATAGAAAGCAGAGTAACAGCCACCATGGACTTGCCAAGAACAAACTCTGAGAGAGCAGCCTAGTTTTCTATGCTGGCAGGATGCCAGGCCGTACAAAGGGAGGAAAAGCAGCAGGCAGGTATCTGTCATGGGGCATTCCCGCAAGATGTAGCTAAACCACCCCTAGCGGGCTGGTAAAGACAATTATCCATAGCTCCTGCCAGGAGAACATATTGAGACCCCTGTAGAACTCCACTGTCTGGAACCAAGTACTGTTTAATATATTAATTAATAAGCTTACTAAAGGAACAGAAGATATGTTTCTTAAATTAGCAAGCAACACGCAGGAGAAGGAGGAGGGATGACCGCAAGCATGTTGAGGAGCAGAACTCTTAATTCACCATGATCCTGACAAATTAGAGAGATGGTGTGGAAACAACAGGATGTAATTCAGCTGGGACTAATGTAAGGTTTTATATTAAGGTAGAAATAGGGAACTGTACAAACACAGGGAGAGGAACAATTGTCTGCATATGCAATCCGTACCACCTTACTGTGGACTGCAAACCAAAGCGTACCAGTGTCACTCTGTCATGAAAACCAAGATGCTGCAACACGATGAACAAAGAGCATCACGGCCTACATGATTACATTGTGGTAATCTTTTTGTTTTCATCAGTGCAAGTCCTGAGCAGGAGGCTGGTTGCAGTTCAGGACAGTGCACATCACAGCAGATGCAGATCAACGGGAAAGATACCAGCAGTGCATAGCAAGGACAATCAGAGGTTAGAAAGCAGGACCCACAAAGAGATACCAAAGGAATTGGGACTGCTGCAGGAAGGAAGAGAATAAACTGTCCTCAGCGTTTACTTTGTATGAGACAAATGGAACTGAGCTTGCATTGCTAGGAAGGAGCTAGTTTAGACATTAGAGGATACCTTCTAAGACTAGGAATGTGAAGCACTGAAACAGATTGCCCAGAGCAGTGTGGAGCTTCGTCATTACAGAGCTTTAAAAACAGGGGAGAAAAATAGAAATAATAGAGGGTGAATTAATTCTGCCTTACAGCACTGGCATGATTAAATAATCTTACATCTCTCTAGCCCTTTTTCACAGGATTTTATGAAATACCGTATTTACTCTGTGGAAACTCCAAACTAAAATTACACTCCTAGATGCATACGTGAGGCTTCCAGCACTAGACTGTGCAGCTGCCAAGAGGGTCATCCTACAGCTTGATCTAGAAATCCATATTCAATCCAGAAACCATCTGGATTAAAACAGAACATTTTTCCAGAAGACTGCTGGGCAGCTAGGAAGAGGAAGATAGAAAAACATGAAACTAAATTTCAAGACTTAGTTCAGATACTTGCCTGCAGGAGAGTCTGAGCTATCTCGGGATTCTCTGGATTGTCAAAATTCAGGAGCTGGGAGCCAAATCCATAGTAGTAAGGCCCCATTTTATGCAGATCAACCACAGTGGCATCAGCACTAAACACAGTCCTCCAGGCTTCCTTGTAAATCTTTGGCAGTTCCACAGAAATTATTCTTCTTTTGCTGTCATGCAAACCTTTAGCAAGCCACAGAGGTATCTCCAGCTTTGTTCCCTGCATGAATGAGAAAAAACAAAAAAGTTGTCCTTGACGTGAAAATACACATAAAGCAACCCCAAAAACAGACACTGAACTTTATTAGTAAAGACCCACTATTACAAAACATCATTTTTGTTTCAGAACAATCTATTGTAATTTTAGTATAAAACAGACACACCTTAGAAGCGTTATTACTGCAAGACTCTGAAAGTGAATTTTTAAATTGATGTTGTCTATTATAATTGTCATATTATTAAACACCAGAAGAAAAAAAAACAAACCATGCAAAATGCATACAATAAAAGCAAAAATAACTTTAAAAAAAAAGCATCTAGAAGCATAAATTTCCCTGCAGTGACCCCAAAACTAGAGGGCCCCTTGAACGCGCGAAAAGAGCTCACGGCAGCGAGCCCAGAGGCCCTTGAGCCACCGCCGGCACCTCCACTCAGAGCAGGGCCCCCCGAGACACGTGGGGACGGAAGTCTACAACTCCCAGCGCTACCGCGCCTGCGCACAGCTGTCCGCCCCGGCCCGCCCCGCGCGATGGCTGCTGGGAGTTGTAGTTCTTTCCCCACCCACCCGGTTACCTCCGGGATCGAGTCGCCGGTGCCGGCCCCCTGGCCCAGCGCGAAGGCCAACCGCGGCAGGGTGCTCTCGGCGCGGCCCGGCAGCTTCTCCTGCGACATCAGGATGTCGTCCAGCGACAGGAAGTTCTCCTCCAGGCCCAGCCCGGGGCCCACGGGGAAATACGCCTCGGACATGGCCGGACGACCGGGCGCCGCAGCGGCCCCACCGCCTCAGAGCTCCCGCAGCGGCTCCCGCGCAGCCAATCAAGCCCCGCCCGCCGCCGCCGCGCATGCGCTGTGACACCGCCCGCCCCGCCGGCGCTGCCCGTCACGTGCCCGCGGGTGCGATGGGGCCGCAGCGGACCCGCACCGGCCTCGCACCGGCCCCGCACCGGCCCCGCGGGGGTGTCCCGGGCTTATCCTGCCGGTGCCGGCGTTGCCTCCATTCCCCATGCGGCTGTTGTCCCCCGCCAACAGCCCCTATGGGCACGGAGGGCTGTGGCAGCGGCTGCGGACCCTGGGCAGTTCCTTGCAGCCGCCTCCCGGGCAGCCCGGTGTCACGGCGGGATCGCCAAGGCGCAGCGCATCCGAATACATTGAATTTGCAGCAGTTTAGCCGGGGTGGTTGCTCCGGGGCTGCAGCGTGCGCGGGTCGTGGCCAGCGCTGCCCCGTGATAAAGTCACCGAATCATTTTGGTTGGATGCCACCATAAAGATCATTGAGTCCAGTCATAACCTAAGTCTAGCACTAAACCATGTCCCTAAAAACCTCATCTATACATCTTTCAAACCGTTCCAGGGATGGTGATTCCACCGCTTCCCTGGGCAGCCTGTTCCAATGCCTTACAGCCCTTTCCAGAAATAAATTTATCCTGATACCCGATGTGACCCTTCACTGACGCAACCTGAGGCCATTTCCNGGCAGGGTGCTCTCGGCGCGGCCCGGCAGCTTCTCCTGCGACATCAGGATGTCGTCCAGCGACAGGAAGTTCTCCTCCAGGCCCAGCCCGGGGCCCACGGGGAAATACGCCTCGCACATGGCCGGACGAGCGGGCGCCGCAGCGGCCCCACCGCCTCAGAGCTCCCGCAGCGGCTCCCGCGCAGCCAATCAAGCCCCGCCCGCCGCCGCCGCGCATGCGCTGTGACACCGCCCGCCCCGTCGGCGCTGCCCGTCACGTGCCCGCGGGTGCGATGGGGCCGCAGCGGACCCGCACCGGCCCCGCACCGGCACCGTGGGGGTGTCGCGGGCTTGTCCTGCCGTTGCCGGCGTTGCTTCCATTCCCCATGCGGCTGTTGTCCCCCGCCAACAGCCCCTATGGGCACGGAGGGCTGTGGCAGCGGCTGCGGACCCTGGGCAGTTCCTTGCAGCCGCCTCCCGGGCAGCCCGGTGTCACGGCGGGATCGCCAAGGCGCAGCGCATCCAAATACATTGAATTTGCAGCAGTGCAGCCGGGGTGGTTGCTCCGGGGCTGCAGCGTGCGCGGGTCGTGGCCAGCGCTGCCCCGTGATAAAGTCACCGAATCATTTTGGTTGGATGCCACCATAAAGATCATTGAGTCCAATCATAACCGAAGTCTAGCACTAAACCATGTCCTTAAGAACCTCATCTATACATCTTTCAAACCGCTCCAGGGATGGTGACCCCACCGCTTCCCTGGGCAGCCTGTTCCAATGCCTTACAGCCCTTTCCAGAAATAAATTTATCCTGATACCCGATCTGACCCTTCACTGACGCAACCTGAGGCCATTTCCCTGTCCTCCAGCAGGACCCCCCAGCATTAAATCATAGAACGTGGATCTGATATATCCTGCTGCAGAGCAGCAGTACCGACTCGCTGGCCCAGTGCGATGTCTGTTCTCGCGGCACAGCGGACCTGGCAGCGGAGGGGTTGCCCTCCAGCTTTAATATGTTCATCTGAACCCACCATTTAGCTGTGCGAACAGCCAAGCGAATCCTGCTCATGTGGTTGATCGTCACCATGTTTCTTTTTGGCAATTAAGGACATGGGTTATCTTGCAGTGTACAAGATCAGACTGATGCATGTGGCTGTGCTGAACAGGCAGAAGTTGGTGTTAATGAGCTGTGTATACCGTAGATTCCAAAGTGAGGCTACATCCCAAATTAATTTATATTAGTGCTATGAAATAAGTAATCAAGTCATATTTTGATGGCAGAATAAAATAACCTGTCCTAAATTCTGGGTTTGATTGTATAAGCATAAAAACAGTGGTTGCCCCCGTTTTTATCTGAATTTTACTTGGTATTAGAACCCGACTCTATGCCTTTTTTTCTCTCACGGTTTCGTTGTTTCAAAATCAGTTGACTTTTCGTCACATTAAAGTTTTCTTGCTATTTCCTAAGCTGTGTATGCTGAAAACATTACTTTTTCTATGTATCTGAGGAGACCTTATTATAGCCTTTCAGTACTTAATGGGGGCTTATAAGACATGAGGACAAACTATTTAGCAGGATCTGTTTTGATAGGCAGGAGGGGGTGGTGGTTTTGAACTGAAGGAGGGGAGATTTAGACTAGATATAAGGAAAACATTTTCTGCAATGAGGTTGGTGAAACGCTGGCCCAGGTTGCCCAGAGGAGACATCCCAGGCCAGGCTGGACGGGGCTCTGAGCAACCTGATGTGGTGAAGATGTCCCTGCTCATGGCAGCAGTTGGACTGGATGAGCTCTGAAGGTCCCTTCCAACCCAAACTGTTCTATGGTTCTATATACAGTGGTCTATAAAATAAAGTTTAAATAATCTAGTGGATATTTCGCTCTTTGTTCTGTTAAGGAAGGAAAACAAACAATTGAGCAGGGCTGAAAGTGTCCCTGAAAAAAAATTACAGAGTTATTTATAGTGAGCTTGATTTGTTCAATGACATTTGAAGTCCATGACTAAGGCGTAAGCTAATACCTCTTCAATTATCTTTCAATTCTTATGACTTCAGCATTCTTCATGCTACTGTTTGCTTAGGCTGGATCCATTGCGGTTTGATATTGTTTTGTTTTCATTAATTGGCATGTTAGTACTTTAATATCTTGATCAAAGTCAAACCCACGCAAAAATAATCAAATTTGAAGCCAGCTTATTAGATCTTGTGCTGTTTTATTTCCTACTTAGAAAAATAAAGCACAGACAGTGGAGGCTGAGACCTCAGGATGATGATGTACTTCTATCACTTATGCATCCCTTAGATACCATAGTGGTATATGCTCTAAAAATACAGCTAACGAAGAATTGGCAAATTTTTTTGTGAACTGTGGCATGCTGGATTTGTGAAAATCTAAATGCTGTTTATTTGTTAGACAAGTATCAGGAATAGAGACCCAGGAACACAAGAAATGTGTGCTTGTGTGTTCGCCAATGTGATGCCTGCACACTGCTGATTTTAGAATGTCCCCTTTTCCCGTTAGTCAGGTGTGTTAAATCCTGGTAGCAGCTGTAAGGAAAACGCCTGCTACTGAAAAGATGTGAAAAAATGTGAAAGGTCATTTCTTGTGAGATGCTGAATTTTTATCTGTGGTACAGAAAACAGACATTATCTTAGAGTTAGCAACATTAACTCTTGTCCTGTGTTGGTTTTGTGCTTGTTTTCTTGCTTTTTTTGTTTTTGTTTTAAATGAGAGATTAAGTCTTTCTGTTTGAAAAATAAATCCTTCTGATTATGCACATTTTCCAAATGAGTTACAGAGCCACTTCCAAAAGCTTTTTCTAAAGGCAGTTCTGATAAAATTATAATTTGCCGAATTGGATTACTAAAAATATTCCCTGCTTAATCAGGTTTATGAAACAGATCTCTATGCTAAATATGAAACCTTGCACTGTGAGTGAGAAGAGAGAAATGTGCAAATGGAATTTTACGTTTTCTATGGTGCAGAAGACATCTGGAAAAACAAAAGAAAGAAAAGCACTCCTCCCCTGTGACCCAAGATGCCTCAACCTGCAGCGTGTGATACTGAAATAAGGCACAGAGGTGCAGAAAGCCTGAGGTGCTGGGCAAAGCTGAAAGAAGACAAAGGGAGAGATGTTTGTAAAATCAGTTGAAGAATTGCTCCTTTGTGAGAGTTTTAGAGAATAATGGGTTTGGCAGCCAAAATTATATCACCCCTTTTTGTAGTATGTTTGCCTTCTCATCCTGAAAAAGTCACTAGGTCGGTTCTTGAGCGAAGGAAAGCCACAGAGCCACGGAAAGCAGCAGCAGGAATAGAGGCCAAGCCATCCCTCTTTCCTGAGGAGGAAGAACTTGAAGAACGAGGAATGGTGCCGACCACACACAAATCTGGAGGAAGGAGGAAAAGAGGTGTGTGGTACCGTGGAGTGTTTTCCAAAGGAGAACACGTATCAATGACAAGGTCACGTTTTGACTTCCAAAACTTGCTCCGCTGTGTTTCTTGGCCAGGGACGGATGACAAGCGCTCCCGTGCCTGCCCTGCGCTTGTGTTACACACAGGGAAAGCCCAAAAGTGGCAGCTCCGGGTGGCGCAGCGAGGCTGGAGCCCTTCCAAACACAGGCCGTTCTGCACAAGGAAGACCCCGGGGATGGAGCCCAGGGAAGGGCAGAGCTCTCTGGGGGGATGTGACAGGTGTGCACACTCGTGAGAGCAGAGCTTTCACTTCATGGTGTCCCACCGATGGAAGGCATCACATAGCACACATTCTTTCCCCACATCCTCCAGCTTCCTGATACTACTCAGATCATTCCTTTCCCTCCTGGAACTTTCACTCGACCAATTTGCATTTCCTGATCAGCTAACTTGCCTGCAGCAGTGAGAGTTCTCGTTTGTAAGTAATGTCACACTGTATCTTTGATACAAGCTTTTGCAAGCCCTTTGTTGTGCAAATACAGGATATAACTCAAGTAAACCAATTGGCTTCAGTAGGATTATCGTAAGGGAGTTAAGTGCTGCTTCGTATGAATAAATCCTGCTCTCCAAGAGACAGATTCAGCAGTTCCAGTGCAACTTTATTTTTTGAAGGAAAAGGGGTAGCAACACAATCCAGTAGTTAAACCAAGGACATAATCACTTTCCTCTGCGGTTTATCTGTAAATGTGAGAGATTCAGTCATAGTATCAACAATACACCATATTAATATTTACATCTCAAAGTATCTGTCCTTTCCACGTGGAGGAAGGGAGAAGGGATATATTACATTTTGCAACTAGGAGAATAACCACGGAAGAGGTGAAGGAATTTAGGGTAACCCAGCATCCTATGGGAAGGCTCTTCCAGCCAAGGGTCTCTTAGCCAGGAGGCAGCGAGGTCAGCAGGGACTCTGGCTGCCTTGTAGAATGAATTTCAAAATCTTTTGAGCACCTACCAAACAGGAGTATTGATAAGATAAACCACGCGCTACAGCTGGTATTGCAAATAGCATTTTTGGCAATCGAATTGAAAATAGAAGCATTTCTAGAACTCTTTTTCCCAGTTGAGATTCAGTGTGTGAATCTCTGTTATTATGTGGGAGTGGATTCAGCAATTTCCAAGACATTTTTAACCACCATGTGGTTTTGGTGGTAAATGGAAAGTCACAGTGAAATCAGCAGCAGGCATTTTATGGAGGTTTCTTGCTTTAAGAAGTGGTGCTCTCTTGCTAAAACTTTTTATGATTTAGATGGGAATACTGCCAAAATTGTTTGGTTTTCACATTTGGAGTTCCCTAGATGGCAATTTACTATTGCTTTTGTTTAGAAGTGTGGGAAGATGCTAAGTGTGATAACTGCCTTCAGGAAGAAATTAAGAAAATTGCTGATTACTGCACAGAATTATATATCTGCAGTAAATTTAAAAGGAGTGAGATTTCTCAAACTTTTGGTGTCTTGGGGTGAGTATGATGATGTGAGTAGAAAACTCACGTGTATTTTTATTTCATTCACATCCACTCAAATGACATGGTTAAAAGAAAAGTACTGTGTTTGTTCTTAAGAGGGAGATCCTAGGGAGGTGCTGGAAATTATGCTCTTCCACTTAAGTTGCGTGCACTCCAACTCCATTCAACAAAAGGCTGCTCAATGCCCAGAGACAAAAAGCATCTAATGAATCAATCTTTGTGCACAGAAGAAAGCATTTTTAAAAAGAAATTATGTAAAAAAAAATTGCTTTATATTCTGAGAACCTTTTTCTTCATTCTAGGTTCTGACTGTTCTTCATGTTAGTCTGCAGAGTTTTAATAAATAACTTACTGGGGGGAAAAAAAAAAGGCAACATTACTTATTTCTCAAGATCTAGAATAAGAGCTTGAATTCTGAATTGCAGGGAGAGGATGTTCATATCAACTCACTTAAGTGTAATCAGTAAGTTACCAAAACATGAATACTACCGATTTCTTCACTGCCTTTATTTAGATTTCTTGTACCTGCATTGTTTTGATTTCTTGTTGTTCTTGTTTTTGTTTGGTTGGTTTTGGTTTTGTGTTTGTGGTTTTGTGTTATTTTTGTTTGCTTATTTTTGTTTTTATTTTTTCCTTTTTTTTTTGTCTTTACCTGCCATGTTGTCTGTACCAGTGACCCAGGATCACTAGCTGGAGAGGACAGAAATCATCCACATTTCATGTTTTCAGCTGCCTGTGCTCTTTGAACTACGGTTGCAGTGTTACCAGCATTATTCCAGCCCTTCATCCCTCAGTGTTACATGAGCAGAATGTTGATATCCCAGGGTTCTTAGAAACAGAATCTCCCTTCGCTTTGTCAGAGTGTGAATGCTCCTTTTGGCCCACGGCTTGCTGTCTGTGGCCAGCAGAATCTCTGAATCCCTTACATCTGATTGCCTCTTGGCCACTGCTTTTCATTTCTGGCCAGGCTGTCCCACGTTTTTGAGGCATGCTAGAATAGGAAAAGATCCAGACTGCTTCTTTTCTAACCACAGATGGGAAATGCAATCTAACAGCACCTGCTGGAACACACTGCGTCGTGTCAAAAAGTAGAGAGTCTTGTATGTAGTTTGAGAAGAGGGTATTTTAATCCTTCAATTTAAAAAAATGCTATAGAGATGACATGTCACACTGGATACGTACTGAGATTTTGGCTAATATAACGTGATCATAATCAGCATTGGCACACCAAAAGTTCTGTGCCCCAGTGGGAAAGACTATTAGTATAATAACAACCAGGATGTCCGCAAGGAGCAGAGGAAAACTAGAGCTCCTTGCTTGCATTCCTGGCATCTTTGGCAGCCGGAGAGGCAGCTGCTGTGCATGAGAGGAAACCCTCAAAGGGGCGGGCTGGGAGCAGCGTTTGCTGAGCTGCTGAAAGGACACCTGGAAGGGTGCAGGAGTCACCCTCTCTGCCCACTGTCCCTTGCCAGACCAGGCAGGTGGTCCCAGGTGCTTGCGAAGCGTGTGGGAAGCATTTGAGATGTCAACCCTCAGAGTCCAAGGATTAAGGGGATGATGCAGTTCATTTTGAACATCCCGTCTGGAAGAAGTTCTGTGATTCACAGTGTGGGGGAACGTGAAGAAGAGACAAGACAGGGATCTTGCATCACCTGCCAGCTGAGTGGCTCCGTAGTTCTGAGATCATCCTGTCCCAGCACACCTCAGATCTGACAGCTGCTCTCCTTCAGGCATGGACTACACTTTGATCCTAGAAAGTTTATCTTGGTTTTCATGAAACGGCCCTGCAAGTGGCCAGCACTATATCTCGTGGCTGGTAAGTCAGCAGTGCGCAAGTGTCATCAGCTAATCATCCAGGAATGTTAGATTCAAAAGTGACAAAACCGCATGAGACATTTGAAAAGCAGATGTATTTTCTCTGGACTTTATGGCTTGTATTCAGTGGCGGGCTTTATCACACAAACCCAGATGTGGATTTTTGGCAGGGTTTTAACCTCTTCTAGGAGAGACTGCCTGTCTTTTGGTTTTCATGTTTTCTTATAATCCTGTATTTACAAGCAGAGCTAGTAAAATAGCAGAAAAACACATTCAGTGGGGAAGGTTTGGCAAACCCAAAGTAATCTTGTTGAGATGAGTGGTGGTTTATAGATGGTATTTCCAAAACGTAAAGCTCAAAAATCTCTCTCCTTCTCACGGATTTTCAGGGCCAAGTATCTCCATGGCATAAATAGATGTAAGTCAACTACAGAAAGTTCAGTTATATCCATTTACCAATGGTGATTTTCTTTTTGTTGATAGTGTCTTTCAATATTACAATTAGCAGTCCTTAAAGAGATTTAAACCTTCTTTGATTGGTGCTTAAATGGAAATGCTTTACTTCTCTTTTGACTAATGGTGTCCATCCTGGAGCCTCTGAGTGCATTAAGCAATGTGTCATATACATTTTACCCTTTCCCTTATGTCCTTTCTGAGACTTGTGCGCTGTACAGAGTTCTCTGCTTCATTTCTAAATGCCCACACTTCCATGGCTTTCTAGTAGAGATGTCAGAGGGGACAATAGTCGTTTTGACTTCAAGTGAAACACGATGGGGTTTATGGTTCCTGATGAGCTCGTTCCACAGACCAAGGCTCAGCTCTGTAGCAGTTCTTAGGTGTCAGACTGGGTTAGGAGGTAATTAACAATGAGACATGAAGTACTAAAGAGGGGCTTCACAGCTCTGTAGCTAACGGCTTGTTGGTTTCCTGTATGGATGAGCTTTGTTCACATGGTGGAAAATCTTGTTCCAAACAGAACCAAGTGAAGGAGATGACAATCTCAGCCAGGTGAGACCGGCTGTGTCTCAGCAGAGCCAGTTTGGGCCAATGGTGGAATGACTGGTGAACTGGGATGTGCCTGGTGCACACAGCAGTTCTCTGCCCAGTTTCCACAAAGGGTGGAAACACAAGAGATGGTTAGCGTAGCTGAAACGTTAATGATGTGAAATGTGCGAGGCAAACCTTGAAGGTGAGGGTCTAATGCAATTGCTTACAATTGCAGCAAATTTTTAAAACACACTATGCGTTCATGCTATAAACATTAGGAATAATTTTATTATGGAGCATTGTACTGGGTCTGGCTGGCATGGGGTTAACTTTCTTCATATCAGCCTGTATCATGCTTTGCTTTGCATTTGTGACTAAAACAGTGTTGGTGATGCTCCAGTGTTTTGGCTGTTGCTGAATGGTGCTTGCACAGCAGCAGGGGCTTCTCTGCTCCCTCCTCCAGTGAATAGGCTGAGGTGGGCGAGATGGGGAAGGCACGTGGCTGGAACAGCCGACCGAAGGGGTATTCTGTACCATTTGATGCTGTCCTCAGCAATAAAAGCTCAGGGAAAGAGGTGGGAGGGAGAACGTTCATGGTCATGACATTTGTCTTCTCAAGCAATGGTTATACGTACTGAGACCCTGCTTTCCAGGCACTGACTAGACATCTGCCTGCTGGTGGGAAGTAATGAATGAATTCCTCTTTTTGCTTTCCCTTTTAAACTTGATCCATGAGTCTTTTCACCTTCCTTCTGTTTTCTCCCCATCCTGCAGGAGAGGGGAGTGAGCGAGTAGTTGGGTGGGTGTTTGCCTGCTGGCTGAGGCCAACCCATCACAAGCTCTACAAAATAGACACATAGCTCCTGTTCCTGATAAACATCGCTCATCTTGTTTCTCTGCACAAGGTTACGTCTTTATTGCAAAATATTCCTCTACTTTTAAATTTTTCCCTTGCATTCAGTTTACTTCCAAATAATTAGTTGAGGAGGCAATGGCATCATCACAGTTCGCTCTGGCTGCCCACACCAAGACAGCTAGGTATTTCTGCAAAGCTGATTAGGAATGACACCCTTAAAAACATTGAATTTAAATTAGCATTTAGGCTCCATAGTTCATGTCTCATGGAAACCCAGCATCCTGAGATGTCAGAGATGGCATTGATTCCCTTCCCTAATTCAGGAGGCTGGTGCAAAAAGTTTTGAAGACCCACTTTGGGACTACACAGACAACTCTACAATAGCAGTTTAGGCTCATATGGATTCTCTGCCCAGCTTTTTCATCTTCAGGGGCTTCCTGACAAGAGCGGTCTGACCTCTGCAGGAGGAGCTGGCCGTGAATGTGCTTTTTCTTATTTGCAGTCTCATCACTTCACTGTGTCAGTCCTAGGTAACCTCTTTTGAGCCCATGGGCTCAGAAGCTTCAGCTCCATAAATGCAACTCCTGACTTTCAGGAGCTTGATTGATGATCCTCGAAGAAGTTTGGGTTTGCCATTGTTGCCCACAAGTTCAGCCCAGCCCAGCCTTTGAACATACACACCAATGGTGTCTTCACACCAGTGTGTAAAACAGTGATTCTTTTTTTTTTTTCATTTCCTTCATTTCAGCTTCTCTTTAGCTTGCGCTTCCTGCAGTTTTTATGGAAAGGTATTTTTAAGAGATAGGTTAACTGATTGCTTATTAATTGTGCTTGCTTTCTATAATAATGGGTATTTCTAGAAGAATCCATCTTTTTAATCCAGCTCTTTGCCACATACACACGGAGGGAAACAAAATGCCTTTAAGACATCGTATATTTGTAAAGAACATTAGTAATGCAGTGAAGTAGATCAGCTTCATATGTTCATTTGGAGATTAGGGTCTAAATTTAGATTTATTCCCCAAAGAGAAGGGTTTTGCAGCCTCAATTTCAATAGCTGTTTCCATCCAAAACTAGCACAGGAGTTAGTGCCATGAGAAGGCTTTGATTTGGAGCCTGAGACTAAACGATACGTTAGAAGCTGGACATCCAGCCTTCAGTGGAAATGCATGGCAGAAATTTCTTGCACGCCTGACTTTGGTCTCTGTCCAGCCCTTCTGTGACCTCTCAATTTCACCACATTCCCCTTGATTTATGGCATGTTACTCATAAGGCCAAGCTGTCCCTGGATAGTGTAATAACATACCATTTGTGTCCTTCAGAGGTTCGCGGTGTTGAAAGCATAGGCTGGTGTTGCAGCCTCTTAACTTTCACTGTAGCATTCCCTGCTGTCATGCTCTGTCGAGTCAAATCCGTAACCCCAGGTGAGAGATTTGTTTCGGACTGGAAATGTTACCCTGATTTATCGTCAGCCCAGTAGTATAATGGCAACGTGTCCCAGAACTGATGTGATTGTCACTGTAGAAGAGCTGCTGTGCTATCTTTAACACTCTAAATTACAAAACATTTAAAGGTATATGGGGCAGACTAGCTAAGTAACTCTTGTGTAGCTTATGAGCAGGTGTTATGCAGCATGCAGAGCATAGGGGTCAGTTCTCGAAGGCAGTCTGCCTTTCTATATTAAGCATAATAATCTCTGCCCCTTGTACGTGTGTGCGTAGCCTCCATCAGGGAAAATGGTAATGTTTGCATACCAAGGAGGTATTAAATCTCATTTCCCCTTCAGTAAAGTATAATGTCAACAGAAGCCTTTGATGAATGCAGCTTCTTCTTAATTAGATGCTTGAGGAGGAGATTATTAATCTGTTTATCGCAAATTCTAATTGTACCATGAACTGCTTATTGTTTATGCTTAAGTTTATGATCATAGTTATCTTCCTAGAACCTTTAAGGAGTCATTAATGAATGTATTTCTGGAAATTTGAACTGTCGTATTGCTTTTCTTAATATATGTGTGTGTAAATATTCTGAAAGTCTTGCTCCATCAGCCAGGGATACCCTGCAACATAGCAGTTCTGTAATTGTAGCTATTTGCTACTTCAATGGTAGTGACATCTGACCTTTAAAAAAGCGCATTTTGGCACCAATAAGGGGAATCAGCTCATTATCATGGCAAAGGCCAGTTTTTATGTACCAGAATTTCTGAGTGGGCATATGATCTGGGGACCTGCAAGCTTTCAAATGCATGTTTAAATGCCTCCCATGGCAAGGAGGGTGGAACTAGGTGATCTTTAAGGTCCCTTCCAACCCAAACCATTCTACAATTCTAAAACCATAAGCTTAGGTTGTGATACTAATGTATAATTGCTAATGAACCTATAGTTCTAAAAATCAGTCCTAGGAGATTCAGGGCAAGCCAATCCATTTGCTAAAAGAGCAGGTAGTTGCCTGGATGACACACATTTGCCTGGATACAGCCAAGGATTCTTTTGAAAATATTCTCGTAGCAGGCAGAAGCTTTTTTTTCCTTTGAACAGGCTGAAGTGGCCTAGTTGGCAGTTCATGGTGTATATTGCAATGGCTCCATCTGCTGAAACAACTCGTAAATCACTTGAAACTTAAGAAAGTTGCAGCTAATGGAATTCTTTCTCCTGTTGTCTGTGCTATTAATCCCGTCAGTGTTTCTATGTCTAGGGTGGGCTACTTAAGAACGGGCTGTGCACATATTGCAGTTGGGGTGTGTGTGCCCACACGCCAGAGGGATGAGAGCGACAGGCACGTGGCTGACATTCCATCAACTGCAATAGTAAATTTTAGTGAATGAAATCACTTTCTCAGAGTGTCCCTGTTTTTATACGGGCTATTGTGTAGGGCTTGCTGTGTGCAAGCTAAGGTTCAATGGCACCATCTAAATTGTACAGTGATATCTGGGAAGAGAGAAAGGGATTAGAATGAGGGGTCTTTTTCTACTGTGCTCTATAGTTTTAACTGTCTATACTGGCTGCTATTAAAAATTAAAAACGCTACCACGGTTACTTCCTATTCTAAATAGAGGGGCAGATGATAGCTCTTCTGGCACCTGTGGGCTCACATGTTGCTAAGTGGTTGCTATTTGGTGGCGTTACTGATGTCCTAGGTGACAACACGCCCCAGTTGTCCTTTCCAGTGCAGAGTTTCTCATTAAGGCCCCTGTATGTTACTGCTGAAAGAATTCAGACTGGGATGAGGCTGACTGATCCCATTCTTTCAGCTCTAGGAGGACCCTTCATGGCAGACATGATATCCATGTTGACATGCAGCTGGGCTGAGTTTAGTTCTAAGTATATATAAAATAAAATTATACCTGCCCAGATGAGTGTCATTACATCTCATTTTAGGCAAGAGATGTCTATTTTGGATGCATCTGGCAGACTGTACAAACAGAGATATCTGCTGTCTGATTAGCAAACACAGAGGAGTTTCCTGTACTGTCTGCACTTGGGAAGCTATGGTAACTTGGTGTGTTAGGTCCTGCTTCACTTTAATGTTTTTTTCTCTCTTTTCTCTTAGTTGGAGGGCTGCTGACCTTGTTTGTGTATCTCATCATTACCCTGAAACTGTTCTCCTACTCGCTGAATCAATGGCATAGGGAGGGGAGCACGAAGTCTGTCAGAGGAACTGCCAGGACACAAAGCAGATCCCAGAACCCTTCCATCTCAGTGTGACTGGCAGCAGATATTAAAAATTATTATTTGTTTATGCATGGACTGAGCTTAGAACTGGGATTTCTGCACCTTACAGTTTTCTGAACCCCTCCCAGCTCTGCCAAAGATGTACTTTGTGACCCAGAGAAAGTCAGTTCTGGCTCTTTCAGTTTCCCTGTTGGTAGAGACTGCTGTTGGGCCATGTAGAAATCTCTTGCCTCACCAAGGCTGAAAGGTTTAATTAATTTCTACATTGAAAGACACAAATTTCTATGCAGAGCCAGACCCTGCATCTGTGAATCAAGGGGAGGTTTTACAATTGACTTTGAGAGGAGGACGACTGTGGTCCAAGTGCCTACAAATGGACAAACCTCACAGTGCTGGGCGAGTTAATGCATAAATTCCTTCCTCTCTCTCCTCCAAACATCTCAGTTTGCTTTTCTTATTAACTCAATAATATTCCTGCCCTGTCTTCAAGGCCAATTTTCTTCTGAGCATTGTTTGTTCCCAGTGTTCTTTCTGGCAGAGCTCTTCTGCTTGAAAAAGGCACTTTGATTCATTCTGTGCTCTTGACTTGGAACTAATAAGACTCATCTGATGTGGTGAGTCAGAGTAAGTTCCTCTGCACCTCTGCCTTGTGGACTGAGTGAAGCAGAGGCTCTGCAGAAGACAGATGTGGGCTCATATACATAAAGATTGGGTAAAGTGTATGCACAGTGTACCAGATTCAAGCTGGATAACTAATTCAGTGTAAAAACATGCCTTTTTGCCATGAAGCTGCAGCCTTAATGGGGAATAATGGCTAAAATTATTTCAGTTCCTCTCTGCCTTTCCGAAATTTGAGAGCAGTGTTAAACTGATGCTGGGCTTTTTCTGACTACCACACTGCATGCTTCTTTTTAGTCACAGTCATAGTTATTCTGCTTTTTTAACCTCTCTTGTCTTCTTAGAACATGTTAATCTTTTTTAATGTGGTACAGGATCTTACAAGAAAGTCCTGCTTTCTGGTTATACTACTATTATTTGGTGAGGCACATAATCTCAAAGGGGAGATTTTTCCTGACAGGATCTCCTTTTAAATTAACCCAAGAATTGCAGTGCTGGGTCCAGGATTCCCGTGTTGTCTGAGTGTGGCACTGGAGAAGTCATTTATGTCAGAAGCCGAAGATCTACTTAAGTGCCCAATCCACAGCTGAAACCTTAGAGACAAGAGGAAGCAATGGTGAGGAGGAGCTCATAGTCAAATGCCAAAACACAATTAAACAAAATTAAGAATTTGTGCAACAGTCTGGCTGTTCCTGTGTGCCCCGTTTGTAAGAAGGGGACAGCAGTGCTGTCCTGATTCCCAGGTGGGTTAAGTGGGTTACACCGGTTAGAGACTGGGGGTGAGCAGGGTCTGGGGTGGTGGAAGGGGCCATGGAATTCCAGAAGGCACAGGCAAGGGACCCCTGAACCAGTTTGCTGGAGCCTGTCCAGGGATCAAAGCAAAAGCAGAAGGGGATAAAGTAGTCATGCTGATACCATCACCTTGACTTCATGAGAAGCTGACTGGTGCGGTATCAGCCATTCCTGGTTACGTGACATCGTTCGTGGCCTCAAATCCACCTGATCCCTTGATCCTTTTTATGCTTTTTGTTCGCAGCAGAACATTCCAGCCATGGCTCCAGGAATAATGAAAGAGAACAGTCAGAGCAGATCAGTTACCCTGTGAACCTGAAAGTAAAAGTAACTAACTATTCATCATTTTACAGCCTTTACCTTTCCTCTGTCAGCAGAGGAGGATTTTTATTACAAATGCTACATAAGGTTGCTGAGATAGCTTAGGAAGTGGGCAGTTTCTTCTTCCACCAAAGCAACAACTATTGCTTTCGCAATCTCTTAGATGTGACATTATTCCTTCAAAATCAAACCTTTGCAGGAAATTACTGGTTTTGGAAGTGACCTAAGACTGCCATCTTCAAGCTTGATCTTGTGTATTTGACAGCACTGCAGGTACAAGAGGTACTGCTGCTTCCTCCTGTCTGGTCTTTTGTGTGTGTGTGTCCTTCACCAGGCAAAGGAGGCACAGAAAAAAAATGTTCAGATGGAAAGCATTTTTATAAAATTGCATGTGTTAGTGGCTAGTGAGTACTCCAGGGTGCATGAAGTTCCTGGAAACATTTTCAAACATGGTTTTGTATCATCCCTTTTTGATGGCTGATAAAATTAGTTTGTATCTTTGAAAAATCCCTTCCCTTGGACTCCTTGGGTGTTGTGGAGCTTTTTGTGTTCTGCAAGTCTGAGTTTAAGTTATTTTGTTAAAATCCCCCAAACTCTTCAGCATGAGTTTCACGTACGATGCTCATCTCGCAGTCCTGCAAGTCAACCTGTTTTGCAGAGGACCAGCAATAGTGCAGGAGTGCTCTTTGGTCTACCAGTGCAGAGATAAGACCCTGCTAAGAGAACGTGTTTGCCTTAGAAACTCTCTTTGGTGGGTTCCCAGTTCACCTCTCATGTATGAGAGTTGAGCTCTGTGTCTGCTAAATTCCACTGAACAAACACCGTATCAGCTTTTCAGCATGAGACTTTGGGGTGCTCTACCCTTATATATTGCAAAATGTTGTGTACTGAACATGACAAGGAAGAAAATCGGGCAGTCTGATTTACAGATGTGGTGGATTTTATCTGCCATGCAGTGAAAATCTGGGCTTATAGGGCTCTTTCACCTTTATCGTTAGATCAAGGTTATAAGTTTGATCAGTGCATGGGCACCTAGGGTATGCGAAAATAGAGAACAAATTCTTCACTGCCAATGAGAATGTGACTCTTGATGTTTGTCAAAAAGCAGGAATCTATTTCTGACATTGCAAAACTATTTTCTTTACTCTGTAGGGCCCTGGAGGAGTAAACAGGTGTCCTACGGACTGTGTGTGCACTCTGCTAAAAATGCAGCAATCCCCAGAGCTGTCTGTGGTTGCTTTCCTTGTGCCCGAGTCCAATACTGATGCAACTACACTGTGAAATAATGAAAATTTCAGACATCACACAGTGGTATTTTGCTAATCGTGGGGATTTCACACAGTCCTTTCTAATCCTTCTCCCCTTTTTTAGGATGTTTGAATGGAAGTTACTATTTGATCATCATGAATTAACCTTTAAAGGGGCTCTTGAAGGTTGTGGCAGTTTCATAGAGGTGATGTGAAGTGTGCGGGACTCTTTCACCTCCAGCCGATGCACCAGACCAAATTCAGCCCGCGGCTCTCGCAGCTCATCACCGGCCCTTTGTCCCAGCCAGGCAGGGCTGAGCGTGCTGCGTCCTCAGTGCAGGCCGCGTGCGTGGCGCATGGTCTGGAGCACTGACAGCGGCGGGAGTCCTTGCACCGGGATGTTGACACGTTGTGTTAGAGTGAGTGATGTGCTGGGATGCGCGCCAGCCCCCGGGACCTTCACGGGATGGCTGCGGCATAAACAATTTCAGTGTCAGTTAATTACACTTGAAGACGCTGTGGTGGTTGTGGTATCTAAACACAAATAGATGGAGATACAGAGTGATGCCTCAGGACATGGTGACTTTAGTGGGAGGGAATCAATGGAGGGCTTTGACGTCTCTTGTTTTCTTTGCAGATATTTCTCTTTCATCTCTCGCTGATGCTATTTCAACAGGTATTGGGGTTTTGTTTAGTGCTAAAGCCCTGGGATTCAGTTGTCACATAGAATAAGGACTGCTGGGATGCAGTTCTTAGCATCTGACTTTACAGGAAAATTATGGCTGACCTGCACCCCTTCATTCTAATAACAACCTCTGCAACTACCTTAATGCTTATAGACTGCAGAAATGGCTCACTTTATCATGTCTGCAATTACCTTCCTTCATCTCCTTAATCGCAACAGCTACCCCACAGATGACAATTCCAGTGTCTACCTTGAGTAAAGAAAGGAAAGAAGACACTGGGATCAGGAGTGCTGTCTCTTTCATTTTATGTCCTGCTAGATGACCCTTTCCATCCCTGGGTCTAAGTTTTCTCTTCTCTGTGAAAGACTGCAACTTTCTAAGGTACTTTGGGACCTGCAGAAGAAAAGCTTTGTAGCCGTGTTAATACAAATAACTCTTTTGCCATGCTATCCATGGCAGCTTCCCAGCAGCTGCCACCTGGCTGGTCCAGGATTCCCTGCAGAATTTCTCCACATCCCTTTCTGCCAGCGGCGCGGGCAGCTGAGAATAGTGAAGAAGTATTTGTTCAAAGGTTTGGAGGGGTGTAAAGTGTATTTTTCATGCCGGTATAAGCCTGATCTAGTTCTCCAACAGCCCTCACTGTAACAAAGCACTTAAAATAGCTATCCCTGCAAGCTGCTCACCCCAGCTGCCAGCCTTTTTCACACAAGAGGATGTGCTATGAATGCTCTTCTCTCTCAATCCATCCCAATATAACTTCTTTCTGCCTTTCTGTCCCGGGTAGAGGAGGCTGCAGGACTTTGTTCTGCTGCCGTGGGCCTGTCCCGCTTACACGAGGGGGTTTTAGCGGTGAAGGCTTTACAGTCATCCTCAGTGTGAAGGGAAAGAGCCACCCCTGGGGTATCTGCATCTCATCAGTCTGTATGGGCTCACATGAAGCAGAGGCTGCAGCTGTGTTTTCTCACCATAGCAGACACAAAATAATGAGTCATTTTACAGGGCCTTCCAATCAAAACTGTGTGTACCTTAATTGCTCTGTTTTTTCTTTTAGTGGATTTCACCAAATATACATGAATCAGTGAAGCTTATAAATGTAAGCAAGTAATGCCAGTTTATTTTCTTTCAGCATATTCTACTTCATATAATTGCTAGAGGTAATGTTCTAGTCTGTTTTATTTATTTCTACAGGAAACAGAGTCTGGCTTGCTTACAGAATACATCTTGAAATTAGCAGTTAAGGTCAATCCACATGGTTTCTGTTGAACAGCTGGTCTGATGTATGTTTGTTAGAGAGTTTGCCTTGCAACATAAAACAAAGGAGGTCAGGGAATACAAGCATGTTAGTTTCTTTCTAAATACTGTCAAATGCATTCATTGCCCTCCACAGTACCATTACTGAAATGCCTTCATACAAAATGCAAAGACGGTTGATTTCATGGAGTCCCCGCTCCACGTATCTTGTGAGAATCATTACTTTGGGTGGGGTGTTTCGTTGGTTTTGACAGGTGAGTGAATAAAAAGGGCTTGAAGAGGTATCAGTACTTCACACTAGAAAGGCTTTTTGACGGAAGAGTATTTTGCAGTATTTCTTAAATTCTGCCCTGAAACTTAATTCTCTAGCTGGAGAGTACTTCATTTCCAGCTTTTCACCATCTTCTTTTTTGGCTGTTGTCTCCTGGAAGTGTAACTCTTTGGTGGCTTGAGGATCAATACACGGTGTGTGATACAGCAGACTGTTGTGTCGTTATGATCCTGAGGAGCGAGACTTTGAACCGCTCCGTGTTTGCTGGGGTGGTCGGCCCCACGTTCACAGCCAGCTTCATGCAGTGGCTGGTGGGGACACAGCCAGGAGGAGAGGAGCACGCAGAGTCCGGGCTGAGAAGGAGAAACAGCATTTCTTAGAGCTGGACAGAAAATGCCAGCACTATTCAGCAACCATGTCCCTTCTGCAGACACTTGTGCAGGAAGGACCATCCCATGCCTGAGGGAACTGTGTATGGTATTTTCTTCTTGCCTGTTTTTAGTGCACTCACTTCAGTCACGTCCTTTTCCCTGTGCAAAGCCTCCCAGCAGTTCCCCAGCTGCTGACACCACCCTCCGTGGGTCTGCAACCATTACGTAGTAAATTACGAACAAAGCTGTTGCTCAGGAGGGGTAAGGGATCTTCTGCTGCTGCATCTATAAGCCTTAGTGACCTTTATGGCAGCCGATTTCCCCCCTAATTATTTGTATTGTTTTAAGTGGACTTGGGCCCAGACTCAACAAGCAATTTAATCTCGGAACTTCCTGCTAAAATTAATGGGCTGCAACATTCATATTGACTTTAGTGGGATTTATCTCTTGTGATTCATTCATTCGTTGTTCTTTTCTGGATCTGAACCTTTTCCGTTTTATCGAATGTGTATAGGGAATGAGCACAGCTCTGCCTTCCCTGCTTGTTGTGTAGTGCAACAACCCTTCAGATTGTTAAATTCCATTATATTTGTGAAAGAGTGTTAATAGTGAGGGTTCTGCTCAGGGCCGAGCTTTGAAGGCACGTAGGACGGCATCCAGACTGCGTGCTCTGTAGGGCTGCCAGACACCGGCTTCTGATGTGGCAGCATCCCTGGACAGGCCTTTATCACCTGCTGTCCCCAGCACAACGTGAAACACTGGTCGCTGGGAGGACTAATGTATAGGTGGCCTGGATAGAGCCATTACAGGTTTGTCCTGACCCTTAAAGATATTTCCGGCTTTTACACCCAGATACGGAGATAGAAATAACTGGTGCTGAAAGTTGCAGTTTACCCTGGAGGGCTGTAGATCCTCAATGAACAAGTCTTGTTAATCTTCGGGAAGCAGCTGCCGCTGTTGGCTTGTATGTTTTTACCCCACTACCTTGTGCACCACTGCCAAGACATGAGAATTGATTTGTGTTTGCGTGCCCTGATGTGCAGATGGGATTTAAAGGAGCTGAGATTCTCATTATACGTATGTTTTCACAGCTAGGTTTCATCTGATTTCCTTTGCTGTTGCTTCCGTTTCAAGCTATGCATGTACAGTGAATCACAACGCCATCAAAACCCAGACCTTTTGTTGTATGGAAGTTGAGCCAGGTGCTGCTGGCTGCTGTATCTATCAATGGGTTTTCTGAGAGCATAGTCAGTGACAATGTGAGGCCAAAGAAGCGAGGGGACCTTGTTTGACATCAGTGCTTCTCTTACAGCATCCACCCGAGTGCATGTTCAACAGTGCAAAGCGCATCCTGACATTGCACCCTGGCAGGTTTAGTTTTTCCCTTGCCCCAACACAACACTTCAGCGTGCTCCAGAGTAGGCTGTGATAGAAAGACATCTAATGCTCTCTTTTCTGAGGGCTGTGAGATGCAGCTTTTAGCATTTGTTGCTTTCTTGTACTATTAGACTTACAGCAAGAGTATGGCAGATACCTTCTGTCTGCAGTTTACCTCTCTTTTTCCTTAGCTCGAGCTCAGTTTCTTCCTTTACTCTGCCTGAGAAGTGGCCAGCCCTGCAAAGGGCAGCACCCTTCCCAGTGTTGAAGTTTGATTTTATTGGCATTTTCCCTTTATTGGAATGATTTTCCTGCTTCCACGTTTCTGCTGAAAAACTAAGTGGTGTTTATCACCCTTCTAATCATGGTGAATTTTAATTATCTCTCCTTGTTTGCTTCCTTGAAATTTTGCAGCATTTAATCTTTTAATTTCATCTTTCACTTTATTTGTTTGTGCCAGAATAACACATGATCTAATGATGGCTGTTAAAGTCATTTTCCAAACTGGTAGTTTGTCATGGCATTATCACCTCATGTCTTAGAAAATGCATCTTATGTTAAAAGCTCCATTCCTGTCCCTCTGCTTTTTTTTTTTAAATTTATTTTCTAATGCTGAGATCTTTTCCTGTTTAGCCTAGGAGCATAAAATTGCAAAACCCTCCAGTGTATTCTTGGGAGACAGCAGGCATATCAACACAGTGAGGTGCAGACAACAACGTGCCTGCCTCAACCATGCCCGAAGGCTGCCAGACATGCACCAGTTCCAGTTAATCCTGCATTACACAGAGCTGAGCTCAAGCTAATGTCACCTCTTGGCTCAGACTGGCTCTAACTTCAAAGTTTGCCCTGGTTTGGGTAGGACGCTGAGCCCAGTGACCTCCGAATTATTCTGTGGTTCATTGCCATACTTACACGGCTTCGTGATTCCCAACAGAAGGTGGCTTGTGTACATGCTCAGATCATTATCTGAGCTCGGATCGTTATCTGAGCATGGGCAGCCTCTCAAAAGAAGGTTCAAAAAATCACCCAGGTAATTCCCGTCCAATCCAGAGATTTGTTTGGAGAATGACTGTGAATTCCCTGGAAGCCCGAGTCCAAAGCCCAAAGGCTGCGTTTGCTATTCCCTTGAAACCATTTGTAAAATGGATTTGATACTATTTCTTATATTCCCTTGCTCTTACCACCGATACTGGTAAATAAATAGTATCTTTAGTGTTCATTCTAAGAGCGTAGTATTAGTGTAGTTCAGGATAATTGGGGTGTTACAACTTTCGTCTGAGGCGGGGTTCAGGTTGATAATACTCACTGAAGGTAATGCTGTATGTAATGTACTAGCATTTATATATGAGCGGTCCTGGGTAGACGTGTTTGCTGTTATCCAGTTCACTTAATGAGGGCTTTTCTACTTAACATAACAAATTGCACACCCATGTGCTATCACCACAGGGCATCCCCCCTCGCTCATGCCTGGAGCAGGGGCACGAGGAACATGAGCAGAAACCAAAGTTACCTTAGGGAGCAGTGTTCCCTTAAGGGTTCTCTGTTTCTCATGCTCTCAGTTCCAAAATTATCTCATTACACACTACAGACCCATACAGCTTTGCAATTTACTCTTACTACCTTGCCCTCTATTGGTCTGTAAAGTTATTTGTGTCTGAATCATTTTTGTTTGTCATCTTTTATATTAATGTCATATTTAAAAGCTTCTCGTGGTGCTTGGCCTGCAAATGGATACTTTAAATCAAACCAAAGTAAATCTCTCTATAAGACCAGTTGCTCTGGAAAGGGCACATTTATACTAGATTATATTCAAACTGTGCTGGAGGAGTGGAATTGAACCAAGAGGGAAAGATTATTCCTATTGCCTGTTTCTCCTGTAAGTGGCAAATCATTTCACCTGGCTTTTTTTTTTTTTTTTTTTTTTTTTTTTTTTTTTTTTTTTTTTTTTTTTTTTTTTTTTAATTGGTACTTTCACTCCTGCCTCTATTGCCTTGCAGAATTGCTGTGATTTGGAGACTGGCAGTTTTACCTAGACTGGTGTCTTTCTGGGACGGTGTCTTTCACCTCTTGCAAAAAAGGGTGTTCTGCTGCTTCACGTGGAGTAAGACTGCTAGGTGATGTATTTCAGGTTTGCTCAGAACTGTAAATCACTTTTCAAATAAGAACACTGATTTGCTGATACGGGTCTAATTGAACGCTGATTAGCAGGTCTAATTTAACAGATCTCTGGAATGACCAAATGCTGTCTTAGAATTTAACAAGCCAAGTTCAGTGGGTAATACATGTCTGGCAAAAGCAAGATAAGGCTTTCAGGAGGCAGAGTCAAATACCTTGTGTATCTCACATTTAGGATTGTCATTTACTTTGTTGTGGAGAAGACAGGAAACATCACTGACAGGGTGACAGTGATTTCATGCCTATTGTGGTATAAAAGGCTGCAGCTAATATACATTGTTCAATTTAGGAATAAGCATTAACTTTTGCTTTCGTTATTGTTTCTCCAGAAACAGACACTTGATTTACACAAGTATGGGCAAGATCCAAAAATATCAAATCCTTACCCATTTTAGCTGAGTGTATAATCTTGTACCTAAGACTATTTTAGCCTCTGTTTCTTGTCTCCATTAGCAGCCCCATACAAGGAGATGGATCTGTGAGAAAAAGGTACCAGATGACTCTCAATGAAGTTGACATTTTAAGCCTTTGCTGGGTTTTCTATAATGTGAGCTCCTTTTCCAGTGCAATTGGCTAAGAAAAGCTGGAAAAAGCCTCCTGTACTTCACATTGGGAAAAAAAACCACTTCTGATTGATAGCTTAAACAAAACAAAACAAAACAAAACAAAACACCACTTTCTCAAAAATTCATTTTTTGGTTACCGTTGTTGTCTGTTTGATTTTGAATGTTTATTTAATTCTCAAATGTACAATTGTATCTTTTTTAGGGGTGGCTGAATTCATTATATTTTTATACTTTAGCCAGTAAAACCTCATTAATGTACGTTAAGACTATTTGTACATGTATGTATAGCGATATATTATGTACTTATACATTCTTTAGATACATATTGCCACTAATTATTCTATTTTTAAAAAATTAAAAAGTTAAATGTTGATGGCACAGAAGTTATGAGTTTCCACAGAGAACAGGAACAAGTACTGGCCTAAAAGGGACACAGGATCTGCAGTGCATTAAAGGAATGGGGTTTGACCTCATGTATACATATATACTGATATTTTTATAAGACATGATGTTAATAAAGCTGATTTTGACCTCTCAAGTAGTGTTACATTAGTCAAGAATACAGCCCTTTGCTTTCAAGCATCATTCAAATAGAATGTAAAACGCATTCGAACTTGTTAATACTTAATGTTGATATTGTAGTATTACTTTATATGAAAAATAAAAACCATATCGCATGCAGCAGGTGATAGGGCAGGGCAGGGTGCAGGCGGCAGCGGTACAGGACAGACCCAGGATGGGGCAAACCCTGTGCCAAGGCAGCACAAGTCACTGGGATGCTGCACAGCACGTTTTCGGCTCTGTCATTGTTGTTCCCTTGTTTTCCAAGGTGCAGTGAGGAGCTTTGTGTCCTTGCCATATCCTCTAAGCCAAAAAGATATCAAGTGTTAGAGTGTCTGCTCTCCGGGGATGTTTGCTAATAAAGCGCTCTCCAGCTGGCTGCCAATGACCGTTTTTGAAAAATAACCAAAACAAAGGAGGTTACAGAATCTATTAACCCCAGGATGCGTTATTATCCCTAGGACAACAAACATTTTTATGAGCTAAATTACAACTTCGACAACAATATATTTTAGAAAATAATGAATTGGGCCCTAAAAGTCATGAACCTGGCTTAGAAGTTATAAATATTTTTTTTTCAGCAGGTCTCAGATTTTTTTTTTTTTAATATTCTCCTGATGTCTAACTCTTCACAATTTTTAAATTTTCGAAAAGTACTAAGTTTTTTTCCCCCTACTGAAAAATATCTCCAGAGCTGGGGCTTTAAGGAAGCCAGTAAACATTGCAAGATGAAAACATGCCACAGTCTTCCAAATCCTGACTGTTAATTATTAAGACAGTATAAATTACACGTAAGTTTCTGATACAGACGCAGCATCTAAGAGAACTGCAAGGTTACAGTCCCCAGAGGGTAATCAGGAGGTTCTTTGTCCTTATGCCTCATCCCCTTTCACCGCTGAAAGCGCCATCGGGAAGACGAAACTTTTACATCGGGGCAGAGTCAATGACAAGGCAGCGTGTGCTGGTACCTCTGATCCAGCAGACTCTTGTCACCTGGACCGATCGACCATTCCGGTTCTCTCAGGCTGCCACCGCTTTGAGAGGGAAAACAGGGCTGGTGCCATTTAAACTACAGACTCCGAAACCTTCAGCCTCGGGTTGCGTTTGCAGCAAGGTCGCTGAACACGCATCCCGGGTCAGACATCTCATCAGGCATCCTGGGTCAGACATCTCATGTAGGGGCTGCGGAGCAGCGTTTCCTTTTGTCCTCCTGGGAAACACCGACAGCTGGCAGCTCATCTCTGTAGTGCCTTCCAGCACCCGGTTTTGCTGAAATCTAAAACTGCCAGTTTTTAGGGGCTTTCTCTTGGTACCCAGGACTTCCGTAACTAAGGCTGATACACCTTCATGGCTGACAAGGGCCAAAAATGATTTATCAGCTTTAAGTTAGGTGATTTATCACATCAGCGCTGTAGCTGTTATCTTGTGTTTGAGGTCATGGTCTTTAAGCTCTAAATCTGGAAAAATGTGGGATACCGCTGTGGGAACACTGGCATCCAAATTCGCGTGGTTTGCAAGTGTTGCCTTCATTTCTGACTTCAAGGGTGGCCGGGAACCCAACACGCTTACAGGGGGATTTCCAGCTGTGCTGTGATAACCAGCCTGCAGGCAATTTGGTTTTTAACACACCTTTACCTCACCCATGGGGAAGGATGTCCATCCAGCAGGATGGGTGTGTGTTTTCTCTGGAGCTATCTAACAAAGCCTGGTTTTATTCCTCCTCTTCATGCAGGAATGCAGACTCACTCTTGCAGTTGTGGTCCAGGAGCAGTACCCCAGCCCGTGGATGGATAAACAGGTATGACACTGACTTCTACACACTCCAGTTAATGTGCTTTGTGTTTGAAAGATGAAATACTGCTGCTGGGAAATCAATAACATTAATCATCATAATTTGGGGGGGGATTAACTTGCTGTGCATATGTCTGTCTGTCTCCAGTACGGCTCTGAAAGTTTGGCTGGCTTGAAGTTTAACTTGGAGGCACTGTAATTAAACCCCGTCATTTGAAGTAATTAATGAGCAAGCTTTTCATTTTAGCACAGTCTCAAAGGAGCAGCAGAGTGCTGACAGAAATGAAATAACTTTGTTAATTTAAAAGTGTCAAAGTTTCTGTGAGCATGTGGTTTGTACTGCTGGGAACAAGTTCTTCAGATATAGCACTATAGCCCTAGTAATATAGATCTTGGCCCTTCTCTAAGGAGAGATCAAAACGGGGAGTTCCACTGCAGGAAACCACAGGCTGCAGTTAGTATTCCCCACCTGGGAACACATCTTACATCACCAGCTCTGCTCTTCCACCCCAAAATCTTGGGAAGGTCCGGGAAGCCCAGGCTGTGAGCATCTCCAGGAGCTGTCTAGGAAGGAGGCAGATTCCAAACCACTGCTTAATATTTCAGCTGGGAACTGGAACTTATTTACATCTATAAATAGCCAGAATACCTTTCCTTCCCTCTATGCCTCTGGGAGGCTGTTCATTGTCACATGCAGATTCAGAATGGTAAAGAACGATCATGTGTTTTAGCCCAAAAGCCTTCAGGAGGGAGACACGGTCACCTGTCACTCGGTGACAGCTGGCGAGTGGGTACACAAGTCAGGATTGCTGCCGTTTCCCTGCTTGAGCAGCGCTGAAAAGGCAGCGGTGCAAATACCGAGCCTTTTAAGTGAGCAGGTCGGGACTGGCAGCATCTGTGATACTCTGAGGATGACTCACCCACTACAAAGTCACAAGTATTTTGTGGAGGACACTCATGTCAACCTCTTGGTGATAAGCTTAAAAACGTAGTTCATAAAATCAGACTCCTGAGGCAAGTAAATCTGAAGGCAAATAAACGGCCTCGGATACTTTCATGCCATCCAGTAAGTACTCAGCACTCTTGAAAACGAGAAGCAAGCTGCTTGTTTTCAGTGTTCTCAGTGTGGACAGAGCACCTGACTTAAGAAGTCCACTTTTTAAGTTCTCGTCTTCCTGTATGAATAGATTTCTGATGTGTGCAGAGCTTGAGATGCAAAGGAGGGGTTAAAATGGATCTTGTATTGAAGCACACGGGTCTGGGCAGCGTGTGAAGGTTTAGACTTGGTTTTGGGCAGCAGTTCAGTGCAGCCGCCTCCCCAGCTCCATCACTCGATGCCTAGGTCTTAGAAATGACCCGTGTTTCCACAAGTCACCTCAGCTCTTCCGCGAGTTGCTCTCCTCACTCATTTTTGTGCACGTTTGGAGCAACTCCTCCGGCTTTGGTGAGCTGATTGATACAAACCGCATTATCTTGCTCTGTACGATTAATCCTGGTGTTAATGACTAGCAGCGCACTGGGAACAATTTATCAAGCACCTTCCCATTTTCCTGTGCTCTGTAAACAGACACGTCTGCAAGCCCTGGCTGTGTGACGGTTGTGACAAGCGGCAGGCCCTGCTGGCCGCGTTCCTTCCCTCTGCGTGTTTCTGCAAGGTAGGTCACAGTAGCAGCCGTCTTGGTCATCTCCATGACCCCTCATTCACATAAACATAGCTTTATGGGAAGCAACTAAGATTTTGAGATTTGTTCTAGCTGCCTTCAGATCCCAACCTAAGCTGGGTGCTTTGTGCTGAGACCAGCATCTAGACCAAAGGAACAAGGTGTGGGGTTGCAAGTTAGCTAGCAAATGGTTTTAAATACTGATGTGAGTTCCAGTGAGAGGAGTCACATTGCAAAATAACACTCGAGCTTCACGAACTGATTAGATTAGCGCTCCAGCATGCTTGTCTTAGCAGTGCTGAGTGGCCAGGTCCCCACTGCATTAGTAGCTTGAGTGCTTGCAGTTCTTGACCTTCTGCCCATGCTGACAATCTGCTAGCTGGAGTTCAAAGTGAGCTTTGGATTAAGCTAGGAATTTCAATGGTTAGAGGAGAGACCTTTAGCTGACTTTCGAAAAAGATTGTTAGTTTCCCAGGACCTAAGAAACAGTGTCTGGGAAGCAGCATGGGGTCAGTTAAAAGGTAAGTATGCCTGGAGGAAAGTGGCACTGCAGCAATTCAGCAAATGTGAATAGGCTGTGCCAGGTGATAGAACAGCCCAGTTCCCACAGGGATTAGGGGTATGTCGCACAAGAAAACGTAGGGAGCTCTCATATCCTCGTATCAATGAGGCAGGATAGCTGGGTATAGGCAGGGATGAAGGCAGAAACTTGAAGAGCCTTCAGTCTGTGTAGCATCTTCCCCTCCTAGGACGGAAGAATCTGTAGCACAGATTACACCACCATTTAAACCAAGATCACTGATTTCTGACTTCCAGCTATTGCTCTGGGGAAGCCCTGGGAAGCCCCAACCCAAGGCAGGAACTGGAGTGTTAAGGTGACTTCTCTTAGTATAGTCCTGATCCTTGCTATTTAGACCAAAGTGATGGAACCCTCAGCAAAGAAGATGAACAAAGATGGAAAAATCATACTCAGGACAGACATCCTGGCTGGGCAGCTCAGTTTCGCTCCACTCTGTGGGAGCAGTGCCATAGACTGGTGGCCTGTCAGAAACTGTGACTCTCAAGGCTTTCTTTCCCTTTTTGAATTCCTTTTAACTGAAGTTTCACTCCAGTGTGAAGAAAACCTGTCAATGAAGTCCCACTAGTACTGGGTCCTTCCTCCTTACTCAACTACACCTCACCTGCTGTTATACAAGCCAATACAAGACACAATCACACAGGACAGTGCATGTCAGACTCTTGATCTTGTCTTTTCCAGTATCTAATTGTCATCTCACTGACGATGTTCCAATTTGGGATGTTTACTGCTATGCTGCTTCAGGTATGGGAAGACTGACATTAAAATGAAGAATCTGCCAGCAAACATAAATCTATCAGGGCACTGATCACAGAGCTCTTGCTACTGTTATTTTAATTATATCTAGCAATTAAAGCACAAAGATTGCACTTTTTTGGCTGGTAGTTAAATTATCCATGTTTATTTTCTGACATGAATAAAACAGGCAAGACTGTGAAGGATCAGTTCCAGGATGGAGTGCTCCGTGGCCATGTAATTCCTGCTGTGTCGTGAAGAGCATCCTTCATTTCTGTCACAAAAACCAGCCAAGCATCCAGCATCACTTGTTCGTAAGTCCATCAGGAAGGCACCTGCTCGTTCTCTGGAGGCTCTGCCTGATGTCTAGAGCCACCAGAGAGGTGAGAAAACATAAATCAGTGCTTTGAGCCATTTGTACCTGAACTTCCGGTCTCAGCGGGTGAGACCAGAGCTGGAAGAGTTTTGTAACCAGCCCAGTGAGGGTGGACTAGGTCACCCAATCCGCAACGAGCCTGCCACTAATTAGAAAGCTTTTGAGCATTGTCCCAGGGCAGAGTTTCTCAGTGTAACGATCTGTCAAACAGTGATGATTTCTGAGTGCAAAGCCTGTAGCCACCTGTAATCCTTCCCATCTAATCTCTTCCAGCCTTTAAAAATAATTTCAAACTCTTTCCATTCCCACGATGCCTGTAAATTGGGCAGCTCCTGGCTCTGTGGGAAGGGAAAGACCGAACTTACTTTCTGCTTTCTGCACTAGCCTGGTAAGATTTTAGCATTAATGGGGTTTTCAATTGTTTTATTATGAAGCACACAGACACAGAGCCCTTTGGCAAGGGCACCCTTTAGAAATAAATTGAGTCATCATCCTTGTAATAGAAAAGCTAATTCAGTATGGATCTGTCCTCCAGTTGAGGGCATGCAGAGGATGATACTACTGACTGACCAGACTTCTGCTAGTAGCTGCTGTTTGCTTTTCCTGACAGACCCCACTGTCCTGCCTGTGAAAATGGCTTTTTTGGTGGCTCCGATAGTAACATGCTCGTGTGGGGTCAGCCTGGACCTGGGCCCTCCTCCAGCTGTGCTGCTGTACTTCCAGGACTACAACATCACCCACTGCTGGAAGGACTCAGCTGCCCTCTGACCTGGCCAGAACCTATTTTCCCTCTACTTGCCCTCAACGGTCTCTGTGTGTGCTTTGATTTAAAAAAGCGAAGTTCCCATTCAGAGATGTATTCAAGCCATGTAGCTGGCTAAGCCGTGCAGCAGATCTGTACAATAGCTCTGCTCACCTGGAGTCATTCACCACTGGCTGCACAGTCCCAGGCCACCTTCTCTGAGGATGGCAAACACCACCATCTCTGGGTGTTCGATCGGTTTGCTCATATGTGCTTGCTATCTGCTGGAAAAAACTGAACCGGGAGGAAGATGCTGGTGCACTGTGCCACATATGCTGGTACGTGACCCACCCAGGCCGTGCACGCCTGCACCATGAGAGCTTCTGCTGCAACTGCTGCCACCAGCACAGAACCAAAACCATCATCACAGCACTGGAAGTCTTAAGAGGATTAATCACAGATGGTTCCAGTCTTACCTTGGAGACAAATCCTGTAGGACTTGAAGGCACCAACGACCAAAAGTTGTTTTCTTGCAGAGTTCCTCAGCAAAGACAAGATGTATTGGTGGTGCTGGGCACCCAGCCAGAACGGCTGTCACCAGGAGTCAGGACCTTAGTGCCAAGGCCAGCAGCACGGGCAGCAGTGTGATCTGGAAACACAAAAGGAAAGGCACAAAAAAAATTATTTATTTAAAAGGTGCGTAGATGTGGCACTCAGGGACATGGTTTAGAGGTGGACTCGGCAGTGTCAGGTTAACAGTTGGACTTGATGATCTTAAAGGTCTTTTCCAACCTGAACAATTCTACGATTCTATAAAATGCCAAGGAGATGGCTTAAGAGACATGTAATTGCACATCAGGGAACTGGGCTCTCAAACATCTCGCTGCACTTTGGTAACACGAGCTTCAATCAAAGCTTTTGCACTGGCAGTGTTGCAAGTACCGTACAGCATCTGTTCATCTGGGTAGTAAACTGAATGAAAGTGTCTCAAAGGCTGTGAAGATTGTGATGTACAGACTGGTATGGCTGGGTCGGTGTTTTACCGTGGTCAGTAGATTTTTATCAGATGCTCTAACTTGTTAAATTTTCGTTGGTGGTGGGAGCAATCCAGCAAATCATACAAATTATGGAGCACCAGGAGCCATGGAGCCAAGGAGCTCACTTGTTTGGCTGGATCGCCTCCTGCACAAGGGAGGCTTTGTGCAAGCTCACAGAAGCGCCGTGTTCAGCTCGCTGTGGGCAGAGCTGGCAGCGAGCTCTGGGCACTGTCTCCCTGCAGAGTCAGGCTGGCTTCGTTAACCACAGGGCTTAAAACTCATTAGTTCTGAGGTTGTGGCCAGGCTGCCAGGAGGATGCGGTTCCTCGCAAGAGGTGCCCATCTCCAGCAGCGATGGCACGGAGGCAGCTGGTTCTTTGGGCTCGGGCCGAAGGGAAGTGGGAAGGGACTGGTGTCACCAAGCTGGGAGACCCACAGCCCGTGGGTCAAGGACATGGGCTGGTCATGGTTCCACCAGCACCTGGTCTCATGTGGGTTGGCTTTGACCTCTGTGGATGAAGACAAAAGGAAATAAGTCAAGTTGTGGTCACAGTGAGTCAGGTGCCAGGCTCAGGCAGTGTCACTGTCAGCTGCCAGTGTCACCTTTGGGAACATTCTTTTTGCAGTGACACTGGCATCACATTGCAACAGCCCAGCTGTATATTGGGGACCAGCCTTGGAGTGGCATCCCCATGGGGAGGGCAGGGTGAAACCCACCTCTTAGAGATGTTGTCCTGGCTCTTGCAGGGTTAAGAGGCCCCTTTTGGCACAAATCAACTACAAACAGGCCTTGGGATCATCAGCTGCCTCCCAGCTGATGCCCATGGCATTTCAAACACAACATCACAAGAGCCAGGGATAATAAGCACGAAAGGCCCTTCTCAGTGGGACAGATAAGCACTAACAGAGTTATTGCAGGAACAGAGAGAGACTACTGACTTTGCCACATGCAGGACCAGCTATATCGAGGGAGGAGAAGACAACCATGAAAAAAACCATCCACGGTTTCCCTGGGATATCCCTGTAGTAAGCATGCCGTGGTGTGGACCCTGCCCTTGCTAATTCTGCATATACTAAACATGTATTCAAATGCTGGGAAGAAATCCCTGCTCATTGCGGGGGGCATGGACTAGATGCCCTTTGAAGGTCCCTTCCAACCCAAACTACTCTATGATTCTAAATCAGTTCAGCTGGTGCTGCCCTGGTCTGTACACAGGTTTAAACAAGCACTCAAACCTGGATTTCTCTCCAGCCCTCTCCCAGCACCGTTTCCCTTCCCCTCGTCTGTCCTTATCCCCAGTCCTGCAGAAGGCACCCAAGGCGTTGATCAGGGCATGTGCACCTGCAGCCACCACACTGTCAGAGTGGAGAGCTGCCTGCCCGCTCCCTCCTGACAGCAGCCCCAATGGGAGGAAAGGGAACAGGGCTTGTCCTGGGAGAAAGAAGCACTCACCGGCCACCCATCCCTGTTTTTTGGAGGCCAGGGGTTGCCCAGAACCACAGGTTCACGGTGATCCCTGGGCCAGGCAGGGGGAAGTGCTGCAGCGACTTCCTGAGGATGCTCTCCATGGTGGATGTGGATCCCTGCCCGCTGAAAAGCGTGGCTGCAGCCACATGCTGCAGCCACAGGATGCTGACGAGGTGGCAGGCTGTTTGGAAAGGGACACAGCACCAACCCAGACCGGGCAGACATTCAGCCAAACCATGTCCTCCCTGTTCCGCTCGTCTCTGACTCCAGGCTGGGAGAGCAGCCAAAACACCTGCTGGGCTTCTCCTGCTCAGCCTTTACAGGAAAAGATCTCTTCCATGGAGCTGGCAAATAGCAGGTGTGGGAGACTGTCTGAACGTGTGACAGCCCTCTCTGCACGAGCTGGGGGGTGACTGTCTCCCTGCAGGCCTGTGGGCACAGCTTCTGGTCCCTGGACCTCTGCCACTGTCAGAGCCTCCAAAGGCCTTTGGTGTGGTCAAAGATGCTTGGGACACAAAACCAAGAGGGTTTCCTTGTGGTACGTACCAAAGGATCAGGCATGGGGCTGGGCTGATGTGGGCACAGGCAGACACAGGCAGCGATGCTGGTCATTTCATCTGGGGCTCACAGGGCATCACCAGCTCAAGGGCATCCAGCCCCCTGATTCAGCGGTGCTTTGCTGCCAGTGATGATAAAGGACTGACCCTGCCGTGATCTGCCCTGGTCTCACCCCAGTGAAGTCCACAGCTTCTATGTGCAAAGGCAGGAGGGACACTGCTGAGACACAACCCTGCCTTTTTTGTCTTTCAAAAGGGTGATGCTGGCAACTCTGTCATGTGCCAGATTAGAGAGACTGAGAAACGGGTTCTGAAAGGCATTTTCAGTGAGGGCAGCATGAGATGCTGTGGATTGCTCCTGTACACTCCAGTGTCCTACTACAGCAACTGGATCTTGGCCACTACTGAGGACAGGACCTCCCGTATTCCCCATGCACAAGCTGATCTGCAGGCTCCACCCAAAGAGTGGGAAGAGGCTTCCAGAGAAGCAGTGAGGATATTTCAGGAAGTTGGTTTCAACCCCAAAAAGGGAAAGCAGAACTGAACTCATCTGAGGCTGACCCATCTGAGAGGATTTATAACTCCTGCAGTGGGAAAATGCTTCCCATCTCCAAGGGTCACTTACACTTCCCCCAGGTGCTTGGGAAAGGAGTAGCTGCTCCATTCTTGCTGTTCTGTTTCTTTAGGTACATGAAGTATCCTTTTGTGATCAGAAAGCCTGCTTGGTTCACGCATGCCATGTTGAAATGATTTGCCCTATATGCTCACACAGCTCTGGTCTCTTCTGTTGTCTGTGCACGCTCGGAGATGTTGAACTCACATGTCTCCCAGGGAACCCCCTCTGGTTCCTCCTGCACTAAGTGATCACCAGGGCTTGCCCAGAGAGAAAGGACAGTTCCTGTGAACATGTCAGATTAGATCACCAAAGAGTAATTGCCCGTGGTGATGGAGGGAGGGGGAGCACCCGGAGCAGAGCCGGCTGACCTAGCAGGGCCTGCGGAGGGGCCAGGCAGCAGAGCCTGGTGGAAGCCAGCACATGCTGGGACAGACCAAAGAGATGGCCTCGCAACAAAGCCATGGGTTCCTTTATCATTTCAGCAGAATTCATTTAATCTCACTGCAGCTTGCAGGGTGCTGCATTTACCCACTTGACAGAAAACTTCCCCACAGGGCTGGCTCTTTCTGCGGCTTCCACTGCCTGCCTTGCAGCATCAGACAAGCCGCCTAGCGCTGGTTACCAGACATCTTGACCTGGTTCCATGCTCTGCGGTAGCTTTGCAAGGACATCTGCAAGAGGAGAAAGGAGAAGGCCTTAGTATGTCCAGACAGCAGTGATATGTTGTAGAGAAAGCTGCAAGGCTGGAATCTATAACAGCTTGGCCTGAGTTGCTGTATTGCTTGTCCCGTCATCCCACCCCTGCTCCCACCCAACATTGGTGCTCGCTGTGGCATCCTGAGGAGAGCTCCTGCAGGTCTACACCAGCTTTGGTTTCTCCCCTGAATGCCACAGGAAGCCTGGAGAGCCCACACAACAGCACTGTATAGAAACATACAGCCCTTTGTATGGCAGCAGGGGTGTTGGACATGCCCTGCCACAGAGGGGCAGGCAAGAAAGCAGTTTTGTCGCCTCACTCTTCTCCCAGGGACAGCTACGGGTTCCTTCTTCAGCCCCTTGAGCCCTCGCTGCTCTCCAGCTCCTAGAGGCTGGCAGGACTCTGGGCACTCCTGCACAGACGACGTGCAATCCAGAGCCTGGGTCTCCCAGCAGCTGGTGAGAAGGGATCTGCTTGTGCAAAGACAGGCCTGCAGGCAGGCTGCACAGCAGCTCTGGGGTAGCCACAGTCAGACCCCTATTTCTGAATTTACAGCACTGATGCTGATGTGTCTGTCAAGCACAAATCCACACAGTTCTGGCCTCTGAGAAAGGCTGGACCACATAATAAGCCCCATCCACTGCAGACTGGGGTGCTGGAGGGCTAAGTGCTGCACAGGCACAAGCCCAGAGCCTTCCCTGTCCCAGCCACAGCTAAGCCCACCTCCACTTGAGGACGAGCAGGATGTCGAAGTACAGGACCACACTATCTGTCCCATCCACACAGGCCACTTCTCTCCCCACACTGCTGTGCACACAGACACCCTGCACAGGGCAAGGTGCAGACATGTCCTGCTACCTCCAGGCTTTGGCTGTGCTCCTCTGTGTTATCTCTCCATCTGCCTCCAAGCTGCAGGAGTTGGGGCAGGAGGGGAGTCAAAGATATGCTTGCAACTTTGCCATGAACTAGTGTGTGGAACTTGGCTGGCCTTTCCTCATCAGGGAAGAATCAAGAGACAAGTGAGTAAGAAATGTTAAGTGATCAAAGAGGACTACAACCACGGAGTAGCCATCAAGGGCACTGGAAAAGGCTGATGCAGATTACATATGCAAAGCCAGAAATGTATCAGGCTGCCATACATCCCCATCTCCTTACACACACGACAGGTTTCAGTATTGCAACAGCCCGATGGTGCTTCCTGTCAGAGAACAAGCTGTGTCCTTGTCTTGACTTCTCCTCTGAGCTCAGGCATTAAAATTCTGCCTCCGTCCTCAGGGTAGGGAGCAATCACTGCTCCTCAAACAGGAAGAGCCTCCAGCTCTGCCAGGCCGCGGTGCCGCGACAGAACTCTCGCGTGGCTTCCTGGCAGGTCAGGAGCGAGCACCGCGGTCCCCAGGGTGGCACAGTCACAGCTCCACCAGGACCCAGCACCCAGCTGGCACGGATACGGGCTCCCGCACACCCAGCCCGGTCTCACTCACCTCAGCAACTGCCACCTTCCTCTGCCAAGTCTTGATGCTCTTTTCGAGGTCAGTAACAGACATTTTCTTCTGCACATAACTCATCACAGAGGGGACGTCGTAGTCCGACAGCTGCTTCTGCAGCTGCCGATTCACACTCTCAGCTTCGGCTCGTTGCTGACAGAGGAACAGTGACAGAGAGGAAGGATCGCAGGGAAATGTCCCTCTGTCAGCTGGTGGCCAGTTCTCCAGGGAAGCAGGCAGGCAGAATAAATTAAACCTCTTGCACTGCATCAACATGCATCCACATGCATCCACCTGCAGTGGGTGCCTCCATCCCTGCCAGGTAGCACTGCAAGGGAGCCTCTTGAATGCACTTCCCAAAGCTGCGGTATCCCCACCAGCCTATGTGTCCCCAGACTGGCATGACAGCAGTGCCATTTCTCCCTGGGGAGGACACTGCTGATGAAAAGTTGAAGGAAACACAATTTCAAGAAGCCAGTGGCAGGTCCCTGTGGAGCCAGGGCCAAAATCCACAACATGGCCTGTTCTGCAAACCTGCTGTGCCCACTGGCACCTGCAGGAGCCCCAGGACTTGCTCAGACCCAGAAAGACACACAGCTCGTTGCTGGGCCTCAGAAGGGCATCAGTAGCTAACATATCACGGAAGGTCCCTCGAAAGAGTACTCCCCAGTGAAGTCTCAGAGCTTCTCTTACCTCCTCCACCAGAGCAGCTTCTCTTTCAACTTTCTCCAGAAGCACCTTCCTCTGGGAGATGTCTTTCTTCAGAGATGTGGATGTTGCTATGGCATCCTGCAGCTTCTTCTGGAACAGGAGAGCAGGACAGCATCAGTGAGCACAGTGGCAGCTCCCAGCCATCTGCAAAGCCACCCCTCTTCTCCTGCAGCTTGGTCTCAGCTGGCAGTGAGGGAGCTCTGCTTCCAAGGGAGCTCTGCGTCACCACTCGTCCCCTGCAGAAGGCAGCATCATGTCCTGGTCACGCAGCTACTGCTTCGTTATGTCCTCTGTGTCACACCACAGCACAGCCCACAGCACAGCAGCTGGGGTTTAGGACTGACCCAGACAGAATGGCTAATCAGAGAGAAGCAAATAAATACACCCAGCTGAGAAGCACTTTTCATTGATAAGGGCAGAGACTCAGCGATGGCTGCAGCTTGTGACATCTTTCCAGGTGTCACAGGTTATGTAAAAAATGTATTTTCCTGTGCAAGTCAGCACCAAAACTCTTTCCCACAGGAATTTTTCCCCGGGGTGTAAAATAACCATGCTGCAAAGCATGAACCCCATTGTCAGGCTGCAGCCAAACATAAATGAGGGCATCGCTTCTCTTGGTGTGTTGGGCAAACCACCCGACCAAACTGCTAAGTCAACGGGAAGGCAGAGAGGTGTTTGGTCTCCTCTGACTGAGAAAGGGAAGGATGCAAGAGCTCGTGTGTGACCCTCAGAAACAGAAGAAAGTAAAAACGGAGGTGCTGGGACGTTCGCTTACTTTATAGGAGTTCAGGACTTGGACAGTCTTTGCTGCAGTCAGTTTTAGCTGCAGCAGATCCTCATTCTTCTCCTCAATCTTCTCCTGGTACTGGGCACTTCTAACCTGTAACTGCTGCATATGCACCTCACGGAACGTGTCTCCCATCTGCTGCTTCTGCAAACCCCAAGGAAGCAGAGCTGTAGGTTGCTGACCGAAGCTGTGTCCCACGTGAGAGGGCTTTGCCCTGTGGGGAAAGCAGGCCTGAAGAACAAGGTCTTCAGCCTGGCTGCAAACCTGGCTCTTGGGGAGAAATGCAAGACACAGCATGCTGCTGAGCCTGGGCTCTGTGTCCTAGCTCAGAGGGCCCAGGCAGGGCAGAGCAGTTCCCAGGGAACTGCACTGATCCACCATACATCTTTTCCAGGGCATGAAGGGCACAAAGAGATCTGCCAGCTTCCACTCTGTGAGACTTCTGGTCTCATCCCATGCATGCAGACATGTACCAGGGCTGAACCTGGGAAGACAACAGTGCCCTTTTGATAAAGGCAGCAAGGCCAGGAGCAAAGGAGAAAGGGGAGGAAGAGGAGGAAGAGGACCACGCATCTCTACACAGAGCAGGCCTTGTGTCTGCACTGGGCTGTACTCCTTCCATTCTGCAAGTGGCCATCTAGTCAGTGCTTCTCCTCAATTCCCACACGCACCTGCCTGAGCTGCTGCTGCAGCTTCTTCTTGAAACCCTTGAGCAAATAGTTTTTTAAGTGAAACTTCTCTCTCAGCAGATCCTGAGGAAAGACAGCAGGTTATAGCGGAACAGCAGAGCCTGGGAGGAGAAAGAGCACCCAGACCCCACTCCTTACAATGCAGTTCCCATTCATTTCATCCACACTTCAGCCTTCACTGATGGCTTAGGAAGGAGCCCAGATTGAAATGCTGCTCAGTGTCACCCTACCCCAAACGTGAGGGCACGGCCATGCACTTTCCCTGGTGCCACTAAGGGCCCTGCATTTTCTGTGCTCACAGCTATGCTGCAGCTCAGCAGCCTGGTGAGCACCTCGGGTAGTCACCGACTGACAAGTGTGACAAGGGCTGTCCAAACAGACTTGCTAGGACAGTCTGAAAACACGACAGAGGCCACACCAGAGTATGGGAACCAGGATTTTCCCTAACCAACATACTTGTCAGACAACAGACCAGCCTCAAAATTTGCCGCGATGCACTGACCCTCTGCCGATTCTTCTCCTCCATGTATCTCAGCAGCTTCGCGGCATCTAGGACGCGTCCTTTCTTGCCGGAGGTGGTGCCAAAGATGTCTTTCTCAAAGTCAATGATGGCTCGCTTAACATCAGTACACCAAACATCTGCTTCTTCAATGACTGCCTGTAAAATGGAGTCACATAACAGTCAAGAAGTGCTAACTTCCCTTATTCAAACAGCTTTGGGTGTAGAGAATGCAGGTAAGGACCAGGCATGCTCTCTGCTCTCACATTACTAGCATTTCTGCTGTGGGAGCATTGAGTTTCATTCTGTGCAGCTCAGGGCACATGGTGCAGGCTCATGCAGTACTGCTACTTCACTGAATCAAAAAAGAACAAGAAAAAAAATGTCTCACATGCCCGAGTTTCAACATCTGTCACTCCAGCCTGACCTACAAACATTGCCAGTCTGACTAAGCCAACACAAGACAAATCACCATCCTTTGTTTACTGCATATGCCCTGTGGCCACATGAGGGGGACAGGCTGCCTGCTCCTGGCCACTGCAGGCAGCATCACCGCTCTGAACGCAATGCAGAGGTCCCCCCTTCCCCAAAAGCTCCTTAGCAGCTTGGCTAGGAGGAGGTCTTGGCAGCCAGCACAGGGAAGGCAGAGATGGTGATGCAGCCACAAGGAGCCTGTGGCAGGAATGCAGTCGTGAAAACTTGGAGCACGCTCTGAAGAAATCCCAGAGGCAGCAGAAAGGCAGACCCTGGAGATGATTGCATGGGGCCCAGGCAAATCAGGAAGCTTCTAGGAGCTGCTTGAACGAAAAATACGTCTGGCACAAAGGGCACACCTTCAAGAAGCTGACAAAAAGGAGATTTTTCTTTCGAGCGTTGCCTTCTGCATTTCACACGGCAGATCTGAGATTCTCTGCCTAAAAATACTCCCCTTGTCTCTATTATTATTAGATCTTGCCATAATAAGATCCATCTTTAGAGACTGGGCACCTTTGATCTCTGTTGGAAAATCTGGCTATAAGAAAGGTGTGAGGTGAGAGGACAGTTCTGGCTCCCATTCTCGACTCAGGAGTAGAGCGCAATGCTCTGCTATGAACAACCCTCACCAAGCAAGTCTGTCTCGCTGCCTGAGGGATGGCATGTTGAAAGATGTGTGAAAAGTAACAAGACTGTTTGACACCTTGGTGATCGCAGGGGTCCTGGAGAGCCATACCTCGAGGTTCTTCAAGGCCTGCTCCGTGTCATCTTTCATCCTCTGGATCTCATCCTTCACATCAGCCAGCTCCCGCTCAGCCAGCTCACATTTCTGCTCCACTGTCAGGCTTACAACAGAGTCTGATGCACTGTACAACCTGGATTTGTGCCTGCCACGTGTCTGCAACAACCAAGGAACAATGCAGATGCCATTAGAAAGCCAGGACTGGCCAACTGTTGCTGCATTTTCCTATATTTGAACAGAAAATAATCTCAACAGTCCCATTAGAGGGATTCCAGCTTACAGCAAGGACAAGGAGGCCTCTCCAGAGCAGAGGTAACTCAGGGCCACACCTGGGCTGACCCCATCTGTCCTCTCATCCACCCACAAAACCCTCCTACACGAGCACTTTCAGCTCAATTCAACAGGCAAATTCAGAGCTAGCGCTTAAAGCCAATGTGACAGCTTCATTTGGGCAGGTAAAACACCTCTTTGTAGCACAGATGCTAATTGTTGTTTAGGACCGATGAGGTTTCCTACCACTGCCTGGGTCAGATGCCGTGAGGAGCTGAGCTTGCTGCAGAATGGGCAGGCTGGAGTATGTTCTCAGAAGAGCTGACACCACTCAGGAGCAGTTCCCAGTGCCATGGGGACATAGCGAGGCAGACACTGCTTTGCAGAGGGCAAGTGCCCACCTGGCCAAAGGCAAAGTTTCTGAGGGCTCAGTCTGGGACTAAACAGAAAGTGGCTACTTTGGACTCAGGCAGATGCCAAAACCCAGTGCAAGATGCTGGCTGAAAGGAGTTATATCACAAAGGATCTACAGCTTCTGTTCACTGTGTCTCTGGTGAAATGTGACATCAGGGACAGCAGGTAAAATTCTGCACCAAAAGCTTGTTCATAGCTCAAGCGAGAAGGAAGAGAGCAGCACGCTAAGCAGAGGTGTCCGAATGTGGATGCACACAGGTCTGAGCCCACGTGGACCTCCCCAGGAGGCAGGGGAGGAGCAAAGCATCCTGCCACAGACCTGGCACTATCTTGGGCAAGTCTCCTGCTTTCTTGGTACCAGCCTCCCTATTTAATTCTACTTCAAATTACACTGTGTGGGGGTTTACTCATTCCAGATCTGCCTGGCACTCGCCGTTTAGGAGGACACAGTGCAGTCATGCATGGAAGAGACAGCATCAGCTCAAGGAGGAGAAATGAGAAGGCAGCCTTGCTTTTACACTGGGTGCAGGAACAGCAAGGCAGCCCAAACTCTTACAGCTACAAGACCAGCAGCACCTTTTTGACAGCAGGTTTTTAGCTTAAGGGCTCACCACTGCGAAGCCCAAGCGCAGAGGGCTGTTGGAGGCTTTGTTCATCAAATTTCAAACCAAGGAGCTTGCCTGCTGACCTCCCATCAGATCAGTGCTGAGGTCAGAGAGGCTGCAGAGGGAGGAAGGATTATGGGTCTGTGCAGTAAGGTGGCAGCCGGACCCAAAAAAAACAGTACCCGTGGCCATGGAGTTGCTGCCCTGGTTCTGGAGCAGTACCTGCGAAAGCTCTGCTGGAGCACTCTGTGCCTCAGACAGCTGCCGGAGCGACGGGTCGCCCGGATCCATCTTACGGTACCATTTCTCAAACATTTCCACCTCCATTTGGAGCAAGTCATTGGCGTGGCTGCGAGGGAGAAGGGGTCAGGCTGAGCCCCTGGCCGAGCTGAGCACCGTGTTGGGGAGCAGCTGAGCCAAAACACGCGACCACAGGGCACAGCGGGCAACCCGAAAGGGATGGGAGGGCCTGAGGTCACGCCAGCCAGGACACAGGACCACAGCCAGACCCGGTCCTTGCCGGACCCAGAGCAGCCGGCTGAGCCTGGGCCGGCTGAGCCGGGGCCAGCGAGCCCTCCCAGCCTGGGGCAGGAAAGCGGGCAGCTTGTTCCGGACCCTGACCACAGCGGGGCAGCACCCACATCCCACCCGGACCACCACCTGGGGACGGCGCCCAGCGCGGGGGCAGCCGGAGGCTCCCAGCCTCGCCCAGCGCTGCCCGACCCAGCCGGTTAAGGGCCAGCGGCGCTCTCAGCCCCGGCCCGGCCTTGCAGCTCCCAGCCGGGCCCCGCAGCCCAAGGACCCCCAGCCCGGCCCGGCTGCCGGTACCGGGCCTCCTGCAGCTGCGCCCGGAGTTGCGGCAGCGGCAGCGACACCAGCGCCCGCTCCGCCATCGCCGTCTCCTGGCAACGGCGGCGCGGGCAGGGACGCGCGGGGAGGCGTGAGGAGGACGGGGGGACATGGGAGCACAGGGACACACGGGGGACGCCAGGATGGGGCATGGGATACAGCGGCGACACGGGCGGACATGGGGGGACACGAGACACCGGCCCAGGGGGATAAGGGACGTGGGACATGGGGACACATGGGGAGTGGGGGGCAAAGAGGCATAGAGACGGGGGGCATGGAGACATGGTGGGACACGGGGAGGACATGGGATGCAGGTGGACACGGGATATGCATGGGGGAAACGGGGACACAGGGACAGGGGGCATGGGGACATGGTGGGACATGGGGAGGATATGGGACACAGGTGGGCACGGGACATGCATGGGGGAAACGGGGACATGGGGACACAGGGACAGGGGGTGTTGGGGGGATACAGGGGCACAGGGACAGGGGGCATGGGAACATGAGTGGACATGGGACACAGCATGGGATATGGGACACAGGACAGCAGGGGATATGAGGACAGGGGTAACGGGGGGACAGGGGTCACAGAATATGTGGCCACACAGGGACACAGGAACAGGGGGCATGGGGAGACACAGGGGCACAGGGATACACGGACATGTACAAACACTCATGGGGGTCTCATGTCCACATGCACGCACATGCACACACATGCACACACACAGACACAATGTCACACACATTCACATGCAGTGCAAACGCATCCATGGGGGCTGGCCAGAGTGACACAGGGGGGTGATGCTGAAGGGGCAGCCCCCCCAGGGGTGCCCATCACTCCCAGAAGCTCCTGGTTAGGCGCTGCCTTTGGGCTCCTCCTCGCCAAACACACCAGACAGGATCTGGCCCGTCAGCTGGGCGGCAAAGTCACTGGAGGAGCGCAGGCAAATGTTGGGCCCCAGCTCACATTTAGGGTGCACCTGCACTGTGGTGAAGGTTTCTCTGCCTGTGAGGCTGCAGTCTTCCTGTTAGAAACTCTGCTTTATCACGGTCTGGCTGTAAAACCAGGGTGAACAGTAGCACCAGTCTGGAAGGCAGCTGCCCCCACAGGCATGCCTAATTTTAGGAGCTTTGTGAGAGTGTGGAGCACCATTTCTAAGTGTCCCTGTTGCTGGATCCAGAGCATGGCACAGCCATGTGCTCTGACTTCCCTGCGCTGGATGCTCAGGACCAACAGCAGCAGGTGGCAGGTCTGTTTAAATGTGCACCTCACCCCCAAAAGTTCATGATGTGGCTGGTGATGCATTTCCATGGCTTTTCTGGGATGAGGGATGCAAATCAACCTAATTATACAAACAGGAGAAAAATCAATGCCCTGGCAATGCTGGTCCTATTTCTGGCTAGAACATGTCAAAACTCATCTTCAAAACACATCTTGAATCATAACTGCATCTGATTCATGGGAGGAACCATGCTTCCCAGCATCATTGGGTGCAGGGATGAACACTCCTCATTGCAGGACCTCCATCACATGCAGAACTCGATGCCAACAATCAAGCATTTTGAGATGAGAAGGATGGGACAGCATGTATGTGACACAGCCTGGAGGTGCTCTTTGCATTCAGGGTTGTACAGGGACCCCATGAAAAGCTTGACATGGGGTCACGAATTAAAAGTTGTGTTAAAAGCAGTGTTTGAGTGAGCTGGCTGATTAAGATTCATTGTAATTGTAACACCAGACTCTTGTTCTCTGACCTGGCCAATGTTTTGTGATGCTCCAGCCTGAGACAGCTGGTATTTCATTGTTCGGTAGGATGGAGAGAAGCTGCTCAGTGACCCAGAGGAGCAGAGATGGCATCTCTGGAGGGTCCAGCAGTGTTGTGCCAGAGGTTTTGCAGCTGCAGGAATGTGGAGTGCAGATTTTAAGAAGTTTATAGCTCTGTCCAGCTGCACAAAGCTTTTCAGAGGTCAGCAGGAAACTCAGCACATCTCTGCCTCCAACCTCAGCCAGTCTGTGGTCCTGTCAAGTTCCTCCAGAAGAACAGGGAGCCCTTCCTCTATCCAAGGTCCCACCTTGGGGGTGACAAGAGGTGATGGGGTGACAGGAGGTAATGAGAGACTGTGACAGGTGACGATGGGGGTAACTGTAACAGGGTTCTGACGAGGGGTGTGCCAGGGCTGAGGTGGGGTGACAGGGGTGGCGGAGGTGACAGGGTCTGCAATAGGGTGTGAGGGTGTGACGGGGGTGTCAGGGTGTGGTAGGGGTGTGTCGGGGTGTGATAGGGTGTGTCAGGGGTGTGTCAGGGTGACACGTGGTGGGGACAGCAGGAGGTCGGATGCGTGACAGGCGATGGGGAGGATTTGGGTGGCGGAGCCGTGGCGGGTGACATGTGGCGGGCGACATGTGGCGGTGTTGTTTGTTATGACGAGGGCCTGACGGGTGAGTGACGGTCGCGATGGTGGGGGTGACGCGACGAGCGTGACGACGCGTGACGACATCAGCCCGGCGAGCGGGTGCCGAAGGGCTGGACCTCCGCGCCGCTGGGGGGCGCTGCGCAGCGGGGGGCTGGGCGGCGGCGGGCGGGCGCCTCTCGCGGCGG